>LN483418.1:220069-443129 GCA_900002565.1 Culicoides sonorensis
TCTTACCTGGCTTTTCTAGTCCTGTATATTTATTTAAGACAAACTGTTCTAACAGTTTATCAACCGTCATTTCACTAAATTGTCGTTCAAAGTCATTGTATGCCTAAATTCAAAAATTCATTAATTTTATAACTTTTTTAAATATTTTAAAGGGGAACTTACTAATTGTACCATTTCAAAGCTGTATTGCATTATTTCAAAATATGTTTTTACGAATTCTTTCATGTCAGTCAGGTGAGTTTCTTCAATATTTTGGAAACGCTGTTGATTGATTTAAAAAAATTGAATAATCAAATAGGAAAAAATTATGTTTAATTTCATACTTTGCATGTTGCTGTCATTCTTCGTTCAAACTCGGCTTTTATCGGATTATGTTTTTCCACTAAGGCTTTATATTCATCTTGTGTTTTCTTCAGCTTAGCTTCCGCCTTTTCCAATTCCTTTGCTGAACATCCTTCTTTTTTTAGCTTTTCAGTTTCAGCTAATCGTGTATGATAAACATCCTTTGCCTTTTGAACAGCAATCGAAGAATCTTTCATTGCATGCACAGCATCCTGAGTACCCGATTCCTCCTCTTTAACTGTTTTGTGTTTTTTATGTAGCTCTTCTGCATATTTTACTACTGTCTTAACTAATTCCGATAATTTTGCCATTGTTTCAGCATGAGCTACTGACAAACTTTCCGCAGTCGATTTTATGGCTACCCATAATGGGGAAAATGTACCATTAGGACTTCCGGTACCAGCTTTATTTGCTAACTTCAATAGTACTTTGGAATTGTGCTCTTCCAAATTGGATCTTTCACGAAAATATTCGCCGAGTTCTTTGCTGGCCAAAAGACCATGTTTCATGTTATGATACAGAACTTCAAAGCCATTATTTTTGTCACCCTAATAATTGTAATGTACACATATTAGTTAGGAATTCAAATTTTGTGTAAATCAATGGAATAAATCACACGGTCTATTCAAATTTAATGCAGTCATGCATTCAAAAAGTATTTACAATTGATAAATCATTAAATATACATGAATATTAAATAAAAAAATCATCATTCTTAATCATGAATAAGTTATCAGTTTCTTTTACTCGACGTTACTTGTGGTAAGCCATATGTTTATCTGTCTACGATAAAAAATCAGAAACCCGGAATTTAAATTATACAAGAAAGTCCATTTATGAAAGACGAATCAAAGTCATTGTGGAGAAAAACTTGAAGATTCAGATTATCCGAAGTCACTTTTAATTCAAAAAATATTTGGCTTAAACTTTTTTAGACTTTTCAGGGTCTGTAGAGATCTCGTTGTGCCACTTCAAATCATGGACATCACATTATTTTCTGAATATGGGGCACCGACCGACAGGGATTCCATCGCAATTAATTTTGTTTTTTTTTTTGAAAGTCGATAAAATTAAATTAAACCCATCCAATTTGGCAGATTATTACCAGACAATCATAAATATTTAATAAAATTTTTTTATTAAATAATTTTGTACTCACCCAAAAATAATCGTTAAAATCCACAGTCATTCTGATGTCTTTTGCATTAAATAATTTATAAATAGTTTTTTTTATTTATTAATCTTTTTTTTTTGTTAATTAGAAATATACTAAGATAACAAGAGCTATAATAATAAAAAGTACATAACAATATGATGATAACAACTATTTAAATGCTGTGAACGATATTCGCTGTATATCTGTTGTTACTCTTTCTTAAATCATTTTATTTTTCAACCACTTTGTTATTATACAAATCTTATCTTAGTTTTCATTTCGATTTTTTTTATACATTTTTTATTTCAAGAAAAAATAAATCTCATGTAATTTATCATAGTTTTATTTCTTAATCTTTTAATATTTTTTTTTATTGTATTATCACTGCACAACATAAGATTAAAATGATTTTATGTTAATATAAAGCAAATATTTGTTGATGTTGATTTTTGATGATGTCTGTTGTTACATGAAAAAAAATAAAAGAAATAATTGTGTAATTAGTGATTTAATAATCAGTTATCCTTAAAAACAACGCAATGACTTTTATACAACCAAAAAAAATGGTATGTCAGCCGTCACTGCGACACTCGGTCATTCTGAAGCTCGGAGTTCATGTGGATATGCCATCACTAGCTGGTTTTAAGCTGAATGAACTCAAGAATTAGACTCCAAGCTTCAGAACGCAATCTTGTTATTCCGTCATTGTGTCATTCCAGCAATTTTTCTTTTCAGAGCTTTATAATGGTCAACATTCAAAAAATTTCAATGTAAATCGATATTAAAGTAAAAAAAATCTGAATAATTTTAAAGTTTAATTAAAAAAAATCTTCAATTTTTCATCGATTTGCACAATGTCAATAAAAAAAAAAATATTCAATCAAAAACCTTCTATGTGATTGTTACCATAGTTAAATTGTAATACAAGGCGTTTATTATTAAATATTTATGATGATAAAAAAAACTTTTGATATACATAATTGATTGTAAAAAGTTTAAAAATAAATTTTATTATTACAGTCAATCAATCAATAACCATGAAAATGATAGTATTGCCATAAAAATTTGCCAAAAGTGGAAATTCTCCTGTATTTTGGATGTTTTGATTGTGTCACTTCTTTAATGATATTTTTTCGGCAATACTTCCGGAACAAAAAAGTTAAACTAATGTTATGTTTTTTTTTAAATAAATCATTTAATTTATACACTTTTTGTTTCATTTTACACATTAAAATCAGTTTATGTAACGAGAATTTGTAACACAGTTAATTTATTTTGGAATAATTCATCTTTTTCATCAAATTTAATAATGTGAACGTACGTCAAACATCTACGTAGATGACAAATTTTTATTTTTCCACTTTATTCATAAACTTACATAATTTTTCACTTTAAATTATATTAACACTTAATTATGTACCTTTAATATTTGATTAGACATAATTTAAAATGGTTTTTGTACTGAAATCCTTACAAAAAAAAGTGTGGAAATGAAATTTATTTTATCTTCCACCAATATGTACTTTCATTCGAGGCGTTTTTTTTTGTTCCATGTCAATGAGAGGTTATGAGTCTGTTTTCACTCAATATTGCATGTGTTTGTTAGTGTGGTTAAATGAAAAACTCTGAATAACGAATTTGATTTTCTTTTGAAATAGACAATGAAAAGAATAAGTAATTTGATTTGAATTTATAGGAGATTTTTTTTAATTTTATTCAAATTAATTAAATTTAAGTTCTGGTTTTTGCTTGGTAAAGGTATGCTAAGCACTGCATTACAGCATTTGTAAACTCAGACTTTGAAAACAGCTGATTTGTATTTTTAACCCAACACACAAACTGTCAAGATCAACATCAAAAACAAAAAGTAATCAAAACAAAACAGTTGAAATGAAGGTAAATTTATTAAAATATTTCGAATTCTTCTAAAAATTTTATTGACAACGATTTGGTGATGAAATCAGTGATGTGTATGAGATTCAAAACATTTAATTCAAACTTCTTATTTTTGTTCAGCTCAGAAGAGTTTTTACATTTAACATTTTATAAGAACATGAACCAAGTGTCTGAAAACATGAACCAGGTGTCTGAGGATCGAAGACGTTGAGCTCTATAAATAATCAGGAAGAAGTTTTAATTTTACCGCCTAAAAAATGAAACATCTTTTCAATTAATGGCTATATATTTTTATTATAAATATTAATGTACTTTTATCTGTTTTTTCTTTTAATATAATATAAAGTATACTTTATTTTAATTTTTTTAATTTTTTATATTTTTATTTTCACAATACATATTGCAATAAATTTATCATATCATCATTATTTCATTCTAAATTTAAATTTTTGTGTTACCTTCTTAAAAATAATATAAATTTGTTAAAACAATTTAAACTTCATATAAACATTTATAATCTACGATCGTCAATTATATAAAATATTTGCTTAAAATAAGGTAAATAAAAATAAACGAAATATAAAAATTACAAAAGAATCATAACAGGAAGGGTACAAAAAAAACAATAATGTTTGAATTAAAATTTCATTTTAAAATGTAGTCATATTCGGGGTATAATCGTCTTATCGTCAATAGAATGAAATCCTTATATTATAAAATTTAATAATAATATTAAAAAAGATTGTCAAGAAGAAGAATAAAAAAAATTAAGCTTCCAACGCTCTTGGACCATCAATTGGCATTGTGTGTAAGACTTCGTCAAGTAATTGCAAGGCTCGATGTAAATGTACTTCAATCCAACATGGTGTATCTTTGATAGAATGTCGCGGATAGTCAGGACCCCATCCTTTAACAAAACTCAATCTTAAGATGCATAATCGTCGTAAATCATCTACACCGATTCCAGCTGCACTTAGATCTGAAAATATTTTGATAAGTATTTTGATCTTTTTAGCATAATAGATCAACTTACTTCTTGGCACAATACTATGACCTGGGATACCAGCGACAGCAGCGGCTTGAGCTGCAGCTGCTGCTTGGGAATTTTGTGCCAAATTTTGCATTTGACGATGACATTGTTGCAAGTCAAATACTTTAATGAAGGCGCTCGGATAAATTTTGTGCACAGCATCACCAGGCGTTCGTCCTGCTTCTCTATCAAGGTAGTAACTTTGTACGAATACTGGTTGATCACTCAAACATCTGAGCCAAACATCTCCTTCACCATGTAAATCCAGCAACACACCTTTACCAATGTGTAGTCTAAATTATTGCGAACAAAAAGAGAAATGTGATTTGATTATAAGGAAAGGAAATTCTGAAAATCTTACCTGGCACGTTCACTTTGTTCTGTACGATGTACATTGCTAAGTGCACCAAGGCAAAAACGATTTCCACCAGAAGGATCTACATATCCATCGACTGTGACACTAGGTCTACTACTTGGAACTTTGAATGTTTCCCCTACTTGAGTATCTAATTCAAAATACGCTACAGAACACCAATATTCAGGTGCTGGTTGTCTTGAGAGCATTCGTTGTGGTGTTGGATGATCTTGTGCTTGTGGCGATTGCCCTGTAATTATTTTTAAAAACAAATAATTATTAATTCTCATTGCAATAAATACAAAAATAACGAATATTATATAAGATCTAAACTATTTTTCTACATTTAATTAAGAGCTCTTACAGTAGGCTGTTCCACGTTGCTGCCTTAAATCAGGTAGTTGCATTGACTGCGTATAAGTTAGTGTGTTAGAACCAGTCCATGTACCTTGTGAACCTCCAGAGCTTTGTTGGACAAAGTGCTGTTGTCCAGCAGGAGCTTGTGAAGGTGGTACTACTTGATTGTTAGTTGTAGTTGTGAAACCATTTTGTTGAATGTGAGGTGTGTTAGCTGACATAGGAGACGAAGCTAATATAAAAAATTACATAAATTTATAAGATTACTACAAGCCAATCAAAGTAACTAAATAGAGTCTAAATTTAATCTAATTTGAACTACATTTCTAAACAAGAATAATGGAATACTCTTATACAGTACTCACACATTGGGCCATGAGTGTCTCCAAGCTGAGAATCATTCGTATAATAAGGCTGTGATGTTTGATCTGACGGTGAATTTATCATTCCATCAATTGGCGATTGTGAAGGATTCGTGGAATTGGGAGCTGGTATTGGCTGAGACACTTGTGTTGGTGGTCCTTGACCTGGTGGTAAGAGACCTTGTTGCATTGAACTGCCAGCATTTGCTAATGACATTGGATGTTGAACCGTTGCTGCAAAAACACACAAAATAAATCAATTAGTATTCAGAAAAATATCATATAATAAAATCATTAAAAATAAAGTTCACAGCATAAAAAAAAAAATAAATTGAAGAAAAAACACATAAATATTAATGGATTTTGTAAAGGGGATTTTTATCAATTTGCTTACACAAAGGTCTTGTCATCAACGGATTGTTGGCTCCTTGTGGTGGCATAACCATCCATGGATTTCTGTGAGGCTCACCAGGCTCATTTTTTAATATAGGTCGTGGACCAGCATATGAGTTACCAATTTGTGATCCCTCTCCTATTTGTTTTAATCATTTAAGTTTTTTTTAAGAGAAAGTAAAATAAAAGAAAAATTGTAACAAAAACGTAACAAACAAACAGCAACGTAAAATTAGAAATCAAAAATAGTACTAAAGCAGCAAAATATTTATGATAATCCTACTTCTTCAACTATTAACGAAGTGAAATTACCTTGTGGATATCCATAACCACCTGGCCCATGTCCATGAGGCATATGCTTAATTGTACCCATTTCAGGCCCATCCATGTCAAGTCCAGATCCAACAACAGATCCCGGTGTGTATTCATCCTTTACTAAGCGACTTGGACCTGATTGTAATGTCAATCCAGAAAGATCTTAAATTTAAAATATTTTAAAGTAAATGTTAAAAAGTCTAAAAATAAAATTTTACCAATCCCTGGTGATACAACACGCTCATAATGATAAGGATTCACACAAACCGAATCACATTTCAAATCAAAAGCAAATTGACAATATTTAACGTGCTTCAATTCATTTTTATGTAAATCAGGCCAACGCCATATACGGGCATAGATAACGTGAGGAAATCCTTTACGGCCAGCGACCTATCAAAAAATATAAAAACATAACATTTTATAATACATGTCTTGCATGAATGAAACGACCTTGAGACATGATATCTTTTATGTATAAAAAAAAATAGTCAAAACATAACTGTTGTTACGATGACGAACTAATAAGTAAATGACCTCTTATTTTCTGATTGTGTAGATGAGTGGAAGGATATTTTTTTACTCTAATTTTGTATTAAAAAGTAAAACATTTGTATGTTTATTCATATAAACACAATGTTAATGAACTCAATTTTAAGATATATTTATTTAGTATAAACGTCTAGAGTGAAATGAAACAAAAAATTAATGTTACTATAGATTCGCTTAAGGCTGTGTTGGATTATATAATAGAATTGAATTAATTTAATACTATTTTTTACCGGTTTTTAAATTAGCTGATGATTTCTAAAATTATAATAGAAAATGAAAATAAAATTTAAAAACAAACACGTCCTTGAATATGAATAATACACGCAAAAATAATTTATCCATAAGGGCATTCACCTATCATGAGTTTTCCTGCCCCACCATCCCAAAAATAATATCCTTATTTTGTCATGCATACGCATAATGTACAGTTATATAAAATTACATGTGAAAATAACATGGAGATACAAACTACGCATGTATAAAATAAGAATATCCCTTTCCATAAACTATAGCACAAAACTATGACGAAATAATGGGGAGTATTGTTATGATAATAATTTCTTGGAAATTAGTTTTTTTTTGCACACTTTGATTGAAAAATGAAAAATTGGTTAAAAGTCTGGCTCTGTTAAAGTAATTTAAGAAAAAAAGTTTTAATGATGATTAATAGCATACCTGCAATCGTCCATCTAAAGTTCGTTGTATAGTGACGCATTTGCTTGGATGGGCTCCATTTGTTGTGATAGCAGTTATAAGTGAATCTAATTCATCACGTTTTTCTTTCAGTTTCTTTACCAAAGATTCTATTGCACGCTTCGAGAAACCTTCACTTTCGCCTCCCTGTCGATGACACATAAGAGAATGCACGATACTGAGACATGCATCTGCTGAAGTTGGAGCAGTTGTTGGCATTGGATTCATGTCTCTGACAACTAATGAATGAAATTAAAAATTTTGTTTTCAAACTATTTTGGACTTTAAAACTTACCTTCTTGTGGATGCGGTATTGATGGTTGTGATGGTTGATAAATGTGTTGTGGTGGACCTCCTACTGGCTGAACTGATTGAGCAGCAGCTAATCCAACCATGTCAAAGGCTCGTAATGTTTGGGTACCCAGTTTTTATTGATTTTATATGAATTGTTTCCTCACTTGAATTTGTTTATTAAATAAATTCAATTATTTTGATAACAATTTTACTTTTTAGTTCAAAATAATTTCAAAAACTTTGCTTATAAGTGTTATAATAATAAAAGTTTTATAAATCAACTAACCAACGCGAATTTTATTTCACAAATGGTTTGTGTGTGTTTTTCTATTTGTTCCTCTTCTTCTTATTCTTCTTTGTGTATATCACATAACTCTATTCTAAATAAATGCATAGATGTGTATTAATATTCTATAATTATATTTATGTATACAAAAAAAAATACCAATAAATTTGGATCACACTAAATTTTTCATGATTTTACTGAATATTGTAAACTTTTTAAAAGTTTTTAAAATATGCACTGCATTTTTATTGTTTTAATGAAGATTTTGCACTTATTTTTTCCATTCAAAACGGATTGTTGTGGCACAATAACAAATAAATGAATCACAAAAAATTTTCTGACAATCTTTTTTTTATTACAAAATGAATTTTAGGTTTTCAACCCACCTGGCACACATCTGTTTGATTGAAATCAGAGATGGCGTTTAAATTAACGTTCATTTTAAATTTCTCATGTAATTTTTATGATAATTTTTGAAATTTTTTTGATCAGAAATCTTTGTTGGTAGAATTTAACAATTATTTTCTATAGTTTTATGGAGATTTTATGCCATTAATTAAAAGAAAAACTAAATTTAACGGGCCTTTTAAAAATTTCCCTCCAAACAATTAGTGTAAAGTTAAATTTCGTTTTTTTATTTTGATTCTAAAACTTTTTTGAGTTGGATCAGCCTACATAAAGAAATTCGTCATTGTTGTGTGATTTTATGAAATTGAATTTACTTTAATTTCGTGTTTAAATCTTTTGTTTTTAACTTTCAAAACTACTCTGATCAATCATTTAACTAAGTGTAAAGTGTTTTTTATCAAAAGGAAATGTCCGAATCATATGGTAAGTAAATGAAATAAGGAAACAACAAAAGAGTGAAGGAATTTCCTTCATTAACTTGATTTTCATTACATTTCCAGACTTTTTGTTTAAATTTTTGGTGATAGGAAGTGCTGGCTCGGGCAAATCTTGTATTTTGCACCAGTTCATCGATAGTAAATGTAAGATTAAACTCATAATATGGTGTCATAAATAATTTATTATTTCATATATGACTGATTTTGCTGAATTAATTACAAATTTGTTTACTTTACCAGTTAAAGAAGAGTCATCACATACAATTGGTGTTGAATTTGGTTCTAAAATAATCAATGTGGGTGGGAAAAGCATTAAATTACAGATATGGGATACAGCAGGGTAAGTCTACGTCGATTTTTTTGGTAAACGGATTTTTTTATAAAGTTTGAATATTTTAGACAAGAACGTTTTCGATCTGTAACACGAAGCTACTATCGAGGTGCTGCTGGTGCCTTACTCGTTTATGATATAACAAATCGTGATTCATTTACAGCCTTAGAAGCATGGTTATCAGATGCTCGTACCCTTGCAAGTCCCAATATTATAATCCTACTTGTTGGAAATAAACGTGATTTGGAGGACGAACGAGAAGTAACATTTATCGAGGCAAGCAATTTTGCTCAAAATAATCAACTAGTATTTCTTGAGACAAGTGCAAAGACCGGAGAAAATGTAGAAGAAGCATTCCTTAAGTGTTCAAAGACCATTTTAGCAAAAATTCAACGTGGAGAATTGGATCCTGTCTCAGGTACTTCAAATTTTTTTTCACCACTTTAACTAAAAATTAATTTTCATTGTAATTTCAGTTGGATCTGGTATCCAATACGGAGATACTTCATTACGCAATCTACAAAATCCCTCTCCAGGAAATAGAACATTCAAAAAACCAGATTGTGCTGGTCGCTGTTTCTAATAATATCGTTATTCGTAGGATATTTAATGGTTGGAAGACTTTTTGTTCAATAAAATGGAATCGACAACAAAAAAAATTTACTTTAAGTTGAAAATTATCTTATGTAGATTAAAGTACACGCACAAATTTCACAATTAAATTTTGTTCTTTAAGTATTTATCACATTGCAAGACTTTTAAGTCAGCTGATAGCATCCTAATTTATAGTGTTGCTTAGTTGTTCAGATTAGAAATCTATGTACAAAATTTTTCCTTTATTCTTGATCTGAAAATTAAAAATTTAATTTTAAAAAACTTGTCGTCTATTTAAATTTAAATTTTAATGTTTATTATTATTATTTTATCATTAATCAATCAATTCTATTATTAAAGTTTTAAATTTTATATTTTTAAATATATTTTACTTTATATTAATTTTAATATGATTACATTTTATCATAAAAATTATCATTAATGAATTGAAATGCAAGTATAAATCAATAAAAGTTATTGAATTTTTGTGGTGATTTTCTTATTTCTAGTTGATGATCAGGAAAAAAACTATGAAGATATCTATGGATTTTTACACTCAAGAAAAAAATCTCTCTTAATTTAGTATGATGAATGAAAATTAACTGTAATTTTTGCATTTAGTATCTTCCAAATCGTTTGTTGCCACTTCTGAAACCTCCACCAGAACGTCTGCCATTTCCTTGTCGTCGATTTCCAGAAGCTCCACCTGAATAGTTTTTAACTCCAGCTGAATATTTGCCTGATGGTGGTGCGTAGTACTTTTGATCTTGACCTTCGCGTTTCGACTTCTTTGTATTTGGGGATCCTTCAAATGTAATTGGTGCATGTCTTTTTCCCCCTGCTGGACTAGTTAAGTCAACCACTGCTTCGACATTTCTCTGTTTTGGTGCAAGCCACGACAAGTTAACTTTTGCTTTGAATAACGGTGGTGAATGGAAAAGATCACGAATCAAGGTGCTAATGTTAGAAGTGGTTTTCAATGCTGTAATTTTAATTTGATTTTCTTCACTCTTGAGTTCAATTGGAGTTTTTCCCTTGATTGCCTCTTGAAGCTTTTTAATGTAACCTTGTGTTCCACGAGCGAGATATTGAATACGTTGTTTAAAGTCCTTCAGGGCAGCAGCATCATCAGCAAATGTCAAAAATTCAGGTGATTGTTTTCCAATTGCGTGCAATGCATATAAAAGACATTCAGCATGAGAAAACTGGAACGATGGATTTTCTGTGATGTCTGTATCCAATGGTGGTAAAGGCATGTATTCTTGTAAAATGGTATAAATATTTTTTACAGCTTCTTCTGGCTTCTCCAAAGTTCCACAATATGTGCACAATTCAGCAAACACCTTTAACAATCGCAACTGAGTTTGACTTTGATCATCTGCTGCACCAATTAAATTCCAAGTTGAAATTGGTAAAAGTTTGTCACACATAAATTTGACAAACTGCGTTGATTCAACCTTGTTCGAGAGATATGGGAGAGCTTCGGTTGCACAGAAAATAAATCGCTCTATAACCTCATCTTCAGCTGCCAATGTGCCACTCAATTCAACATCAAGTTCAGCTTGTTCTACAGCAATTTTGACCAACTCTTGATGACCTGAAACTGTACTTGCTAATTTGGTTTTTGCCAAAATTGCCATGCACATATGAAATTCATCAGCTGTCACATCCTGCAGTATCTTCTTCAATTCAACCACGATGAAAGTTTCAATTTCTTTTGTAATTAACTCGGTACTGTATTTCATGAACTTTTGTGAAAGATATTGAAAACTCCGAGAACGTGTAGCTTCATCTCCAGCTGCAATTTGACTAAAGATTCCACTCAAGGTTCCAAGAACATCGTATTTTGCAAGTTGTGATAAAGATAAATGAACTTGTTGTAATTCCAATGGATCATCAGATACCAGTAATTGTGATAGAATATCTGCAATTTTAGGCGTGTGTTCCTTTGTATCTTTACAAAAATTTGGTAAATCTTTGATTGCCTAAAATTCAAAAAAAAACAAATATCGATTTATAACCTTAAAATTGTATGGCAACAAAAAAACAATCAATAAAATCGAATATACCTGTCGTCTTATAATTCCATCTTCATCTTCACATAAATCAAGTTGGCGATCGATGGCTGTGTCAGATAAACTCGGAAAATGCTTGAAGAATTTGGGGATAAATTGTGCGGCTAGTTTCTTTTCTTTCGCGTTACCTTTAACAGCATTTAATATTTCCTTGAATTCCAACTCATAATCTGCGATTTTACCCTTGGTTAATGCGTCAGATAAAACATCGTAGTTGGCATAAAGCTTATCAATTGAATCTTGACTCATTTTCACAACTTTTTTCAGTAAAAAACAATTTATAAATGGATGGTTGTTCAAAGAAGACAAATTATTTTCTGAAGTTTTGATAGTTGATTATGTTAGGGTGTCAACATACAAATGTCAGTCTGATAATTTTTTGACAATTTGTCAATCTTTATTTGAATTTGTGCATTATAAAAGTTCGTTAAAAATTGAACTTCTTTCAATGGAATCATAGATTTCAAATCAGCAAGTTTGTATACAAGAAATATGATAAGATTCAAGGACGGAGAAATTCCAATAAAACATCATTTTTTTAGAGCTTTTCACCAACAACTTTATTGTGTGTTCCCCTTGTTATGATTGAAAGTACTGAGAGATGTTACATATTATTTTTGATACTTTTCAATTCCTCAACACAATTATATAATATTATAATAATAATTAATAATAATAATACATTTGATCTATGCAAACAGTTATTACATTATTATTTTTCTTTTTATAACATAACATTAATTTTGACTAATATATTTGATTTATATCATACTCGCGGCTAAGTTATTTTTTTTTATATATTTGTTTAAATGCAATATGATAACATAATTTTGTGTTGGGTAAGTTAATATAAGAACAACAATTATACATTTATAAATTTTATATATTTTTTTGTATGTATTTGAATGTTTGTTCCTTGATTTTTTGACCCCGTACCAGCCTAATATAGATTTTACAACATATTAAAATTTTAAATTTTTACTTAAAAGCTATGTTTTTTTTTATTATAATTCGAATATATATATTATTTCATATAATTCTTTTTTTTTGTTTAATATAATATAATTTATTGCTCTAGAAACACAAGCTTTTATTTTATTCCTTTTTTAATATATTTTTTTTTTATTATTTTATTTGAATCAAAAAATTTTTATCATTAAATAATGAGACTCAATTTGTGTGTCATGAAAATTTATAATAATAATGATGATTTTTTTTTCATATTTTGAGTAAATGATGGTGTATTGTCTAATTCACAATAACACGCGGAATTTTTTCTCTCTCTTAATTGAATTAGAAATTTCCGAAATGTGTGTTTAAATGGAAAATTAAAATATTAAAAAATGTAATCATTAACAGTGATATATGTTTATATGATTTAATGTTTCATTTTATATATGTATATTAATATGTTGAGTATTATTATCATTATAATAAAAATAAAAGTAAAAACATAATAAATTTTTAGAAGTAATAATGGAAAATTAAAATTAAACAATATTAAATTGATATTTTTTTTGACATATTCTTGGTTGTATCTTTTTTTATTATTTTATGTTTTTTTATGATGCATGATAAGAATATAAAATTTTGAAAGTTATATGTTGTTTATTATTATTATTATAATTTATATATTTGTTTTTATCATTCGACTGTGAGGTTGTTTATAAGGTATGTATTTAAGTCTCTGTCAACTTAAACACAAGTAAGAAATTTAAATAGTTTATTTTCATTTTTTTGATTGAGTCAGCAATTCATTGAAGATTAAAATACATAATAATATATAAATGTGTAAATATTAATAATAAATATTAAGAAAGGGATAAGACTATTGATCCAAAACGCGCATTTCTCTGTTTTTTTTCAAATATTCTGTCTGAAATGTTTACAATACTTGTTGACAATATAAAATATTATAATATACATTTATATTATTATGATTATTATTAGCAAGAAGATAAATATTCAAACATTTATAATAAAAATTTATAATATTATAATGTTAGATCATGGTTTAAGTTTTTATGTTTATATCATTATAATAAGCAAAAATTATCCTAGGTGTTCATCCTTTGTTTATAAGCTACATTCTACATTATACTTTTCATTTAATATTCATTACATTACATTTATTTTTTTCTAAATGATTAATTTTAACATTTATTATAAATTACACATCAATATACATTGATATTTTTTTAAATATATTTATAAGAAAACAATAAATTTTAAAGCTAAAATAACTTTAAATCGATTACTGTGATGTTATTTGTAATCGCCTTTTTATAATTATAAAAAATAGTTTATTCAAGTTTCATGTATTAACTGTATAATTAATAAAATACGTAGAACGCTCACCTATATATCATTTAATTGTGATATTTTTTCACTGTTTTCATTATAATATTATTAAAACATTTATCAATTCAATATGTAATGTAACATTCAATTATTATTTTCATTTAAAAATGACATCGATATATCAATATTTAATTTTTTTTGTATTTTTTAATGTTTTTTTTATGTTTTTATAATGTTAAAGGGTTATAAGATATCAATGAATACACAAATTTATGTTATAATTTTATATGTATGTAGTATAGTTGCGCATATTCATTTAAATTTCATTAAAAATGATACGAAAAAAGTACGGAAAAGGGGTTTTTCCATAAAAAAAAATTATAGTGTTAATAATTAATAATTTTGCTTATTTTTGTTCCTGGTCACACATTTATTTAAATATTTGAATATTGTATATTAATATATATATTTTGTAATTATAATGCCTGATGTATAGAAAAGTCTGCAGCCATTCAGAATTTTCTATCATCAGGCAACATTATTCTTAATATTCATATTTTAAGTTATAAGTTTTAAACACATTAAATAACATTAATTTTTTTATGAGTGTAATATTTTCCAATGTTTAAAAGACAATAACTTGTTAAAAGTTATTGTTACCAATTATTTTATAAACATATAAGTTATATTTTTTCGAATATTATATAAATATAGAAATACTAAGATTTCCTTAACAATTTTGTCAGATTGATAACAACATACGTGTATTAAATGAACGTATTTGATGATTAAAATTTAGTGGCATATTAGATATAATGTATACTACTTTTTTCATAATAATAATAAAAAAAACATAATATTTAATTATAATTTTACATTAAAAGTTAATATTTTAACATAAAATTATAATATTATAATAGTATCATAAAATTAATGTTAATATTAAAATAAAATATATAAAACTTAAAAGTTCCCAAAACAAACAAAGCGCATTTTCATAATAAATATATGTTTAAAAATCATTGTAATATGTATATTTAAACATATGTTCACTTGAAAAAGATCATACTTTGTGTTCTGATTATATAATATAATGTTATTTAAATAATATAACTATAAAAATATTAAAATACATATATTTAAACATTTTTACAGTTAAATTATTTAAGAAAATGACTTTTGCAGAGTATGCAGGGAGTAATAATATTACTTTTTTATATAAATCTTTTTAATATTTTTGTTTTTTTTTGTATAAGTTTTACATTGAACATCATTATAGAATATATTATTTATTTTATTATAATCATAAACAATAAAATGCTCAAAGATAATTTTTTATGCTATTTTATATTTTTATATTTGTTATATGTGTTATTCAAATTTAATATATCATAATATTTTTATTTTTTATTATATTTCATTTAAGATTTGGCTAAATAAACTTCATCTATTACTTTTTAATTTTATTTCATTTTGTGTATGAGGTTAATTTTTTTTGCTGTACACGATTCTGGACGCAATTTTATCTTCGTCCAAAACAAGTCGATCTCATTTGGATCTGGTGGATCCTAAATTGAAAAGACCAAAAAAAAAAATTTTTTTTTATTTTGTTCGGTGTTTTAATTTTTTAGACCATTTTCAAATTTTTTAATGAAAAAAATCTCAAAAATCAATTTTTATGGTACTCTGGTTCAAATAAATCACTCACTTTGTTCTGCAAAGTTATTGCTCATAATATGAGCTAAATGTTTACTTAGACCACTTTTTGGCTTTTCATACAAAAATATAGAGAAATCATCCAAAAACCATTCAAATTAAGTTCAGCATTTTAAAAATGATAAATGCATGGAAAATCGGGGGTTTGTATGGGAACTTCAATATTTTGTATGAAAACATCGAAACAATGTATGAAAAAGTTGCTTAATTTTACAAAAAATTTAACTTTTCAGAAGGAACTATGTGTCCATTCCTCTTGGAAAAAAAATTTCCCATACAAATCAACGATTTTTCATGTATTTACCAGTTTCAAAGTGCTCATCTTAATTTGAACCGTTTTTGGATGATTTCTCAATAATTTTGTATGAAAACCCAAAAAGTGGTCCAAGTAAACATTGTAGCTCATATTACGGGCAAAAACTTTGCAGAACAAAGTGAGTGATTTATTTGAACCAGAGTACCATAAAAATTGATTTTTGAGATTTTTTTCATTAAAAAATTTGAAAATGGTCTAAAAAATTCAAACACCGAAAAAAATAAAAAAAAAAATTTTTTTTTGGTCTTTTCAATTTAGGATCCACGAGATCCAAATGAGATCGACTTGTTTTGGACGAAGATAAAATTGCGTCCAGAATCGTGTACAACAAAAAAAATTAAACCCGTATAAACAATGTTTAATGTTATTTTACGTATATTTTTTTTTGTATTATGAATGTTGTTATGATTAGATAAACACATTATATGGTGCTCTCATATTAACGAGTGACTTTATTTTAATTATTATTAATATTAATATTTCGTGGTTTGTTGTTCGTCCAAGTGTTATATTATGATTATTATTATATTTGTGGTAACTGTGATAATCAATTAAAACTTAACAAAGACAATGTAATGGGTTTAACGTGAGAGATTGCATTTTTTTTTTGAATTGTTTGCTGCTTGTATGTTGATATTGTTGTGGCTTACAAATCATCAAGTACTTCGTAATCTTCCAGAAGAGGATCTTTTTGTATCATTTCGATAAAGTTGTTGTTGATTGGTGTTAGATCCTATTCATCGTCTTCCTCATTTTGATACGTCACATAACGAACAGCAGACCGATCACCAACAATCAGTGACTGAAATTTAATTTTACATTAATTTACATTTGAGAATAATTTACTGGTTAAAAAGGTAAAAATAGAAAAATAAAACAACAACTAAAATAAAATAATAGTAACAATAATTTTTTATTAAATTTTTAAATAATAAAAATAATGTAAAGGAACTAACTATGTATAAAACAATAAATTCTTTATAAAATTAAGATTAAAAATTTTCCCACTACAGTCATGATCTTATAAAATAACTTAAATGTAAATTAAAATTATAAATAAATTAAATTAAATTATAAAATTAAAGTTTTGTAGAGTCACTGGCAGCATTATTATGGTTATTTGTCTGTTTTGCCATTTCAATTGCATTCGTATCTGAAGTCAATCCTGGATTGTC
This sequence comes from Culicoides sonorensis, assembly GCA_900002565.1. Taxonomy (NCBI): domain Eukaryota; kingdom Metazoa; phylum Arthropoda; class Insecta; order Diptera; family Ceratopogonidae; genus Culicoides; species Culicoides sonorensis. The sequence goes on from LN483418.1 coordinate 237,454, forward strand.
TAGTCCTGGACCTACCTTTTTCTCCTCTCGTGTTGGGGGATTCTTTAAGAACCGTAAAAGTGGTGCATAGCAGAAACATAAAAAGGCAATTCCTACCAACATCCATTCAAATCCAATACTGTTTACTAAAGTACCACTAAATATTGTAAATGAAAAGTTTTTAACTCTGTGATTTGAATTTTATTTTTAACATAAATTTACCTCAACGCTGGTCCAATCGCGAATCCCAGACAAAAGGCAACATCTCCCAATGCATACACACTCCCATACACAGCTGAATGTCTTATATCCACTAAATAACCTAATTCTGGCATCATACAAGAATCAACCATACCAATTGCAAATCCAAGTCCAGCATTTGGTAAAATTAAGTGATTAATTGATGTTGCCATCGGAATCTAGATCAATTAAAAATGTAATAAAATAAAATTCCTATCACAATAAAATTTTAATATAACTTACACATAAAAGACAAATACCAATAATAATAAGACCTAACATAGCAGCAAGCCACCTTCCAATTTTATGTCCTAATGGTCCAAAAAGATTCGTTCCAATGAGATAACTTATAGAAGCTGGCAAAAATGTAACTCCTTGCTCCCATCGACTCGCTTCCATATTATCCATCATCCAAATTGGAAGTGATGGTTCTAACATTGCAATGCCCATATTTGCAAAAGTGATGGCACCAGCTGCTACTAAAATGTATGGATCAGAAACAAGTGATTTGAGGGTGGGTGGCTCTACTGTCTGTGGTGCTTGAATTTTGGGTTGTAACATAATCAACTGTAACATGCCGTCAAGTAATGCGAGTGCTGAGAGAATTATGAATGGAGCTGATTTTCCAACCTATGATTAATGGTAAAAAATGTAATTTAAAATTTTCATGAAAGAAATGTTGGAAATACTTACAAATTCATACATAATTCCACCAAACGGAGGTCCTATCAGTACTCCGAGCGCTAAACCACCTAACGCAACACCCATGGCATTTCCTCTTTCTTTATCATCCGTAAAACGATCTGCTAACATTCCCATTCCTGATACCGATGAACAAGATGAACCAATACCTTGCAAAGCACGTGCTATAAATAACACTGTGTATGTTCTACCAAAAGCGAAGACTATGATTATGATGATTTTTTTTGAAAGGAAAAGAAAGTAAACATTTTGATTTTCATTATATAGATTTTTCTTCACTTTTACACAAAAAAGAGACAATTCAGACTTACTTATAGTAGAGAAAAACATAACAACAAAACCGCAAAACATTGGTATACTATATCCGATCTTATTTGTCAACGGTCTATATAGGTAAAAAGAAAAAAAACGATTTAAAGATACACAGAGAGAGACAAAATAAAGTTAAGATGTTAAATAGGTGTTTTTTTCATCATCATCATCATGACATTATTTACATTTAAGTCGTACTTTAAATATTCTACTTTTTTGTATATAAATCAAAAAATCGATTAAAATATCCTCACCCCACTATTGGATTGGCCAACAATTGTACAAATGCCTTAGATGCAAACATAATACCGACTTCAACTGTCTCTTCGACAAGTTCTTTATGTCTTTCCTCACGTTCTGCATACCAACTAGTATTTTCTATCAATATATAAATTTAAATTTAAAAATGTTATCATTTAACTTTAACGTCAATGTCTCACCATAACCTAGTGTTGTGAGATCACTTTGTGGTGCATCATTGCATCCAGGTAGCGGAGTAGTTGATGGTGGTGTTTTTGAAAATGAAGATAGGGGTGCATCCGGATGTCGAATGTCATACAAAAATTCAGGGATAATTGGAACTGTAATGAAAATGAGAAAAGTTTTTAATTGAATTTCAATAAAAATTTTCATTTTAAATTGTTTACTTTTATAATACAATTATTGTAACATTCAAGGTACACACACACACACTTAGATCCCTCATTCATTATCGTCTTTTTATTTTTGACATGACATGAAACTACAATTATGTTAAATGTAGTAGAAGTTGTGTAAATAATAGTAAAAGGAAAATAATACAAAGATTGAATGCTTTGGTTTTTATTGTTCGCATGACGGTGATTATTTCTCATTTTTTTTACAAGATTTTGGATCATAAGGATGAAATATTAATAAAACACTACAATCCTATTATTGCCATCATCGTCATCATCATCACTAATTTTATTCAATTGTTCATATCTTTGATTTTTTTTTTATTTTTCTACCACTTTTCATTTCAGCATCCACCCCTTCAATGTATATTTTAACGGTATAAGTTAAACAATCTTAGATTTTTTTTGTTGTATTTTTCACTTGTTGAAGGATTCTCACACTTCATCTCACAATACACACAATTTCATTGCTATGAAGTATTTGAATGTTAAATAAATAGAATCTAACATTAAATTGAATATTGTCTACTAAGTAATGGGAAAAATTTGAAATCCTAATCCTTGAATGATGTACAAAAGTGCATTTTAATGTATTTCGACAAGGAATTTTAATTCGATCTCAATGATGAGACTTTGACAGTTTCTGATCCTTGAATTTAAATTTTGATTTCGAACAGACAGACTCTGGAAGTGCATTTTTTGTTACATTGAACATATTTTATTCCATGATATGAAGAGGGGTTCAAATGTAAGAGGGAAACAGATAATTTTTTATACAAAAGTCATGTTTTATTTAACACCTTGTTCACTTGCTTCTTGTTCTAAAGGTGCTTTCTGTATTAAAATAAATCATTCACTTCATATGTTTCTTTTTCTTTGTCCAAATGAATTGATAAAATAAAAGAAATGTATTCTTTTATGGTAAAATAACTCACTCCATTACCATTAAATTCATTATTGCTATTAATTTACGACCACTTTGAATTCATTTCATTTTTTATGTTGTGTGGTGTTGTAAATTTCCTTCAAGTTATGTTAATATAAAATTTAAATGGCATTATTTGAATTCAAATTATAGTGATTGGTCACTTATTTTGCAGTGATTTTGCGGTGAAGCAAATCCTGATGTGTTAAGTGAAATCCTCTGTGAAGCAGAGTCCTGACTTTAGCCATGAGAATGTACAAACGCAAATGTCACTGTTCCCAGCTTCACAATTTGAGTTACAACCTTGATAGAGGTGGTTATTGTATGAGATGACAGGATAAAACTCAGACCTTCTGATTATGATGACGGGAATTCACAATGGGTCCAAGTGAAGGCCTCAGTGCATGTTTGATAGCCGCCCTATGAACTTACATCTAAATAAGACCTAGTACTGAACAAAACTTGAAAAATTAATTTCTTTTTTTAAGAAGCCTTTTTTCACACTTGACTTAGATCAAAGGTTTTGTATGTTAATTAATCTACAACTCATTTTCAAGTTAAAAAACTTCACATATTTTCTTTAGAATTCATTTTTCATTTCCTCCACTTTTCATCATGAATATAATTTTTTTAAAAGCCACGTCACATTTTATATACATTTAAATAGACGACATTCAACAGTTAGTTTTCTTTTGTTCTTTTTTTTTTGTAGTACAATCAAAGTCTTCATTTTATAAGCTTAACAAAAAGTACCACTTCTTTTATTTAATAATCGACTTTGATGACATTTTCACTTTTCTTCTTTTATATACTGAATTTGAATTGAAACCGTTTTAAAATCACATTAAATGATGCAATTCACATTTCTTTTATTTTATTTTTACTTCATTTTTTTTTTGCTTGATAAAACATTGTGAGTTTTATTTTTTTGTTCGATATAATTTAAAAGAAGTAACTTTAGAAAATTGTCTACCGGTTGTTTGATTTGGTGTTGAAGTGTGTCTTACTATTTTTTATAGGAATTTCATTCATTCACATTCACTGTTGAAAAAAATAAAAAATAAAAAGGAAATTATGTTTACATACCAACTACAGTTAAAAGCATATTATCGAGCAGTAGAGCTATTGCCACAATTACGAGGACAAGACGTCTGGAGCCACGCCAACGTATCATCCAAGTCTTTATGGAACCCCATGTGCCGTCTTCTGTTTGCTGTTGGGCTGAATTATTGTCCAATCCAGGACCACTTGGAGAACTATTGTAACCAGCAGTTCCTTGGTGGACTTGGCCAGCCTCGGGGTTTGTTGTTGTTTGCATAACGGCTCTTAGCTCCTACTGAAAATATATTTAATTTAAATTGAATGGATGAAACAGATTCCAAAAAATATTAAATTTTAAAGTCAAAATATTTTCATATCCCTTCAATTTTAACCGTCGCGTGTCACGAAAAAATCATATTGTTACATCATTTTTCATTGAAAATCACTCAGGTGCATAAAAATATCAAAATTCTTATTTAAAGGGACGTTTCAACAGAAAATGTTATAAAACAAAACCTTATGTCATTTCCTTTTTGAATTGTTTGAAGAAACATGTTTTTTTTTTTGATAAAAATCGATGAATTATCACCAAGTGGCGAATTTATAATCTTAAATGAAAAAAACATTAAATGCAAGTTTTACAAAGAATTCTCAAATCAAAATAATTGCAATACCACTAAAATGCACCCCCATTCACGATTCTATGAGAAAAATTCACATTTTTTTTCATTTTCATATTCTCAATGAAAGATTCAAATACTGATGTGGAGAAAAGAATATTATTAATTACACTTGGGGAATCAGATAAACGACTTTATGGATTTTAATTTTGATTCCATAGCAATAAAATCGCTATTTTCTTGTTTCATATTTTTTTTATTCATCTTCTATTGTCTAGGACAACTTTTTTTTTGTATTTTCCAATACATTAACTTACATTTGTCTTGTAACATTTATAAAAGATTACTTGAAATTACAATTTCTAATCCTCTTAAAGGTATCCAATATACTAAATTGATGTTCTTAAGTATTTAAAATTCAAAAGTCATTTGATTTATTCTGTAAAATGTTAAATAATTCAATTTTAAATTCCTCTAAAGGTGTCTCAATCATATGCGTCTTATGAGTTATAACTAAATTATACACATCATTTAGGCCGAGGAAAGTCAGTTTTTGGTATAAAGTTGCATTTCGTCGAACACCATGAAGGGGTACGGGTGTATATATATTTGAATTTATATATTTTTTGAAAAAAAAAATTATTTGTTTCAACGCATTTATTTTACTTGTCTTGTATTAAAATTACAAAATTGCGCATTTGAGCCAATCAAACAGAACTTAAGCACTTTTTTTTGTATTTTGCCATTAAATGATTTTTTATTGTTTTTGTACATTTCACATTAAGAAATCTATTATACTTTGGAGACTTAATCGAAAAATTTTCAGATATGTGAAAAAAGGAGCAGTGTTGTTTACATCCTTTGAAATCTGGTTTTTCCACAGAATAATACATTCTTAACATGTCCTTTGAGCATGCAGTAGTATTATTTTGAAAAATTATGGAACCTTATGGTTCTTCTTGTGAAAAAATAGGGCTACCACAAATAAATAGTAATTAAAATTTTTAAAAGTACACGTTCAACCTGAAGATGAGCAACATTAGCTCGAAACATGTTGTTGTTTTTTAAATAAATTTTGACAATTTTTTTATGAGAAATTAATTAGGTGTTTTTCATTTACGTGTTTAAAACTTATATACACAAATAAATAGTTAATTTTATAACCGCTCGTTCAAAATTTCATTTTAATCAGCCAATAATTTTTTGATCGAAAATAACAATCTCATCTTGTGCGAATAATTTTAAGTGTAAAAAAACAAAAAAACAAATCACTTGATTTTAGAAGTATTTATAAAAATATATAAAAAAAATATATTTTCATCATGGATTTCAGTAAAAATCAGTGGGGGTGGAACCTTATACCAAAAACTGACTTTCCTCGGCCTTACTTGTATTGTGTATTTAATGTACATCAACATTATCATGTGTAAATTGAGTAAATTACACGCATTTCACTTTAAAATTTAACTTGTTGATTTTTCTTTTTAAAGGGGTGCAACCTTTTATCGTCACATTATTTCTTATTATGAAAACGTGTGTCAAATTAAGAATCGCTTTATTTAGAAAAATCATAATTAAGATGTTATTTTTAAAGTTAAAACGAAAAATGAGGCATAAAATAATGTGAAAGGCAGTTTATCGATCTTACAAGTTTGATTTTCTTAAATTAAAATGTAGAACAAACATTAAAAAAAAAATCAAAGAAAATACGAAATAAAAAAAACATAGATAAACATTTATCGGTACTTAACTTTTTACCAAAATATATCTATTTCAATTTAATGTCAAAGAAATTTAAAAATGGTAGGCTTCGCACCGGTCTTTCAATTTTAATTGAGCAAAATTTCGAAATAAAATGGGAAATCTTAAATTCGCTTTTCTAAAAAAATGTACTTTACCAAGCACTTTACACATATCTCGGTTAAAATGTGTTTTTTGTCGATTTTTTGGATAAATCGATGATGAAGATGAGATGATGATAAAAACCGACACAAACAATTTTTTTTTAAGACACACACATGTTGATTTTTCAGAACATCTAATATTATTTGAACTGTACCTTGATTTTTATTATTTATTATTATAAGACAGGATCAAATCAATTTAAGATTATATATTGGGGTTATTACATGTTTTGATTTTTATATTGAGTATTTATGTGAAAAAATTTATTTGATATTGAGTATTTTTTATTGAGTATTTATGTGAAAAAATTGATTTGACATAAATTTTCAAATAAAAGAGGGTTTTTTTTAATCGATAAAATTTAACATGAAAAAAATTCAATGATATTTTGCACACTCTGCCTAACACACATTGGACGCATTGTTCTTAGTGCAATTGCCCTAAATGTATGCAATGAATTTAACTTGCAATTCACATTAAATATTTAATCGAAATCAATTAAGTGCGAAATTGTCCATTGATAGTATAAAAATTAAATTTACATTGATTTGAAAGGAAATTCATCGTAAAAGTAGCTTTAAATAAGTTTTTTAACCGAAATATAATCCTATAAGTATGCAATTAACATTAACATTGAGTTCAGTTTCATTGAATTTTCCTAGAAATTGTTAACGAAATATGTCAATAAAACTTCCTTATTTAACTTTCTTCATTACTTATTTTCTCATTACACCATAAAAGAGTATCTTCGAAAATATATTTTCCAAATTAAAGACAACCAAATCAAAGTAAGGGATTTGTGTCATCAATTGTCTAGACAAAATACTTTTGTCAGGTTTAAGTAAATTTATTGACATTACGTTTTTCTTGGGAATTAAAGTAAAATATATATTGATTCGATTAACTTTGATAAAATATGTATTAAATCATGTATTTTTAACAATCAATTTAACTTGTATTTGAATGCACTCACTTTTATTTACTTTAATTTGAAATTTTTAGAGTAAGCTTTCAAGTTTAACTTTGTCTAATTGTAAAAAAAAAATTCTCACTATTCATGAAATATCTTAGCAAAGTTTCGTGTTCAAGATGATTGTTTTGTTTTTATTTTTTGTATTTAAATTTTCTCCTTAGTTAAATATTTCAAGTTCAAATCACCGATTCTATTCTTCACTGATCAATATCATAAGTCAATAAACAAAAATTGAATACAGAATGAATTGTAAATTTAATTTAAAATGCGCTTGACTTTCATTTTTTTTTGTACATAATTTATATTGAAGAATATGTAAATATTTAAACAATTATTTCCGCCTAATTATTGATGAAGATGTGACAAAGATGTCCAACCTCCCACGTCGAACAGGCTTCAGATTTTGATTTTGGGAGTTTCAATGATTTGAACTTCATTGATCTTATTATTTTCCCCCTAAATTTCTATGATTACCCTTATTTCAAAAAAAAAATCTGTCAAACGATGCTCCTTCGACGAATTTAGTTTTTGAAATTTTCACGAAAATTTTTTTCCAAAAATTGAATGCTTTATCATCATTTTTTGTCCAACATGAATATCATTGCACTTAAAACCATCTCTAAATGACCATTCTACACAAAATTCATTTTATATAAATTACTGTCGTATATTCACAGAATTTAGTCACACACACAAAATTTAATTTAAACACATATAATTTTCATTATTACTCAAAAGAATTTACTTATCACATTTTATCAAAACACATCATCATTTAAATTTTAAATGAAATACGCTTATGATACCAAGTTAAATTATAATTATCGTAAGATGCACGATATTGATAAATAATGCCGTTAGTCATTTTAATCGGTCAAGTTTAGCCACACACACAAACACTGCCCATATTATATATTTGCTAATTAACCGCCGTTTTTTTATTTTTCGGGTTTTGTTTAAATTTAACTTTAAAATTAACATTAATTTACGTTAAAATTCGTATTGAATTGGAATTGTAGTATTTAGTCATAATAGTCATAATTATATTAAAAAAAATAAGGGGATTCCCTGATTTGATTCGTCATATTAAAAAAAAATACAAAAAATCCTAATTGATACTGAGGGATACAATAAAATACGAATTTAACTGCAATTAAATTAGAATTAAACCCATTAACCGCCTCTCCTAGAAATATTGAGTTTAGAGCAAAACTTACTTCTAGGATTTTTTCTTTGCCTAACAGTGATCACTTGTCGTTTCGATGAAAATTTTGAGTTTAATACAAAATTTTACAGGAGAGCCGGTTTAAAGTTTCGTATAATCTCACAGAATTCTTGTACGAATAGGAAAAAATTACATGACTATCCATCTTATTTCTGCTAATAATTTTCTTATAATAATCGAAAAATTCAAAATAACTGGCCCGACATCCTTGAAACATGTCTAATTATTTGTATCGAACATTTGAAGAAAATATTCTGAGAACTTCTAGGAGAAATCCGGCTCCAAAGTTACAGGTCGAAAAATTGACCAGCTGCGGTTAATGGGTTAAACATTTTATTCTCATAATTTAATAAATCATTTTTAGTGCGTTTCGTGAGAAAACATGCACTATTACAGACAGTTTGTCCGCCGTCACTCTGTCACTATGTCCCACATTTAGCCTACATAACTCAGGAACTCGTTTTTTTTTTGTAAAACCTGATAAGGATTATTAATAACTTACTAGTTCTGAGACTGGGCCCATGGATTGGGCTCCAGAGCCTTCAAAGCCTAAAAACCGTTAAAAAGGGTTAAAAATTTTAAAAACTTGCTGAGTTTTTTATTGGACAAAAGAGCTTATAAAAATGAACTTTGACTCATTTGCAGTGAGATTGGGCTTTAGAGCCTGAAAACAGCCAAAAGCTTAAAATCCCAGATTTTCCCAAAATTGAACATTTTTTTTGTGTCTTTTCAAAATGACAATTTTTTTCCAAAACTCAAAATGACAAATTTTTCAAAAAATTTCAAAATGGTAAATTTTGCAAAGATTTTCAAAATTTTATTTTTTTTAATGAAACGAGTTCCATCGAAATGCACTTTTCTAAACCGCCCAGTGGTTAAAATAAATCATTTTTTTAATATTATTTCATTGTTACACCAATTATAATGTTTTAATATAATTTTATTATTAGTATTATTATCATTGTAATCATTTAAATAATAACTATATTTTTGTCACTTGGGCACACTTTCAAATGATTTATGAATTGAAAACACAATTTTTTTATCATCGTATATCAATTGCAATTTTTCTATTAAATATTACAAAAAAAACTTATTTTTAAAGAAAATTATAAATTAATGAATGAATAAAATAAGTTTATTGTTAAAATGTAATGCATTGTAAAGTAATCAACGATTGAGTGACACATTGATATTATCTTTAAAAAAACTTGAAGTTTTCTAATATTTTTTTTCATAATCTTGATGATAATATTTCACTTGATATAATTTTTTATTATTATTATTACCTTAATTTTGTTTAATAATGTTTATTTTTTTTATTATTATTATTATGATGATTATAAACTTAAAATGTTTTTAATTTAATTTTTTTTTTTTATTTAGATAACTCATTCACTTAAAAAAAAATAATAATAATAAAACAACCATATTTCAAACCGAAATGGTAAAGGATCGTTTTGCTACTGAAAGATAAATTAAAAGACGACTTTATTATATTTTAAATTGCTTTTCATACTTGTTGCGTTACATAGAATTTACACTTCTATTCACTCTCAGAATTTATACATAATCGCATATATATAAATAAATATATTTTTTTTTTTATACAATGCTGCATCTGAAGTCTGATGAGAGAATAGCCTTAAGAATAATTTCTCGCGTGTTTAGTGTGTTCTTGTTTATTATTATCATTAATATTATTATTATTATGATATTATATGATGTGTAGAGGAGGGTTGCATAACAATTAGCTCTGAATTTCTCTCATTACTATAAATGAATTAATTGAATTTGAATTTAATCATTGACATCATTGCACCTTTAATTTGATAATAATTTAAAAAAAAAATTAACACCACAAAGTAAAAAAAAAACTAGACGATGAAAGGAAATGTTTTGAATGTATACATAAATTTTGTATTTTCCTATTTGTGGTCTTCGTATTATAATAATAAGAGCAAGGATTTTGTTTGTACACTAAAACTTAAATCCACTTTGTATTATTTTGTAGTTGTGGTTGACTTGAATACAGGATGAATATAAAATAAAATACGAAAATTTAAATTTTAAGGGAACTTGTTGCACTTAAATTTTAACATAATCATCATCATAATTTTATTTTATTTCAGAGTTTCAAAATGAAAAGTGGGATTATTATAATAAGTGTTAAAATTTTGTGTAGTAAAATAAAATTAATTCTGGTAATTAAATTATTTGTACAATCTTAATATGAAACATAGAAATAAGTTTTAATAATAATTAAAAAAATTGAATGCAGTTTTTTGAAAGAAATATTCATTTAAATGTACAATCTTTACAAATTGAATCAAAGACAAAAGTGTCATTATAAGACATGTAATTAATATCAAATTCATCCAAAAATGGCATAAGACAAGAAGAGAAGTTAATTAATTGCAGTGGTAATTAAATTTTCAAGTAAATTAATGTTAAGTGTCTCCTGATTATGAAAGAAAATTGTTATTTCTTAAAAACTGTTTTAAAATGAGTCATTTTAGCAATGAAATTAGTTGACTTAAAGAAATCAATTAAATAAACTTCAATTTTCGTTCAAGTTGCTCCAAATGTGATCATGAAAAAGACCGATTTCATTTTAACGGTTAAAAAAAAATAAGGTTTTTACTGTCCGACACTTACCTTCCTATCATATAGCTCCATTGTCACTCCATCATATTTTTGGTGATTGTTTGTTGAAAAAGCCTGTAAAAAGGGAAAAAAATCAATTTATATTTTTTTTATAACTCAATTTTATGAAGCTAAAAAAATATTATTTTCAATAATTTTTTTTTATGTTAAATTTTTAATTTTTTTAATAAAAAATATATTTTCGATATTTTTTTTTTTTGAAATGTCTTCATAAAAATTGATATAAAATTATTTTAACACATTATCGATTGAATTGCACTTTAATTTGGAACAACAGAAAATTAGTCGTTATAAATTATTTTTTTTTTAATTTGATTATAAACTTATTCAATTAATTAAAGTTTTACTGAAATTTTATTCAATTTTTGATTTTGAACACAAACTTTTTTAGACCAAGAAAAATGATATTTAAATAATTTTATTTGATAAGAAAAAATTGTTTCTCAAAAAATTCAAAAGTGATCTTGACTCTTAATTATTCCACTTTTATTGAATAAAATTTTTATCATTATTTTCTTTTTCTGGTTTTTTCTTTTAAATTAAATTTTTCACAATTATTCACATTTCATGATAATTTTCAAATTATTTTATTAAAAGTATTTATATTAATATTAATTCACTTACTGTTTTAGGTAAAACAACACACTTAGGATTTTATGTTTCCTAAAAACACAGCTTGCGACTACGAGATCTTGTCTCGTACTGATTACCACTGATAATAAAATAACTCCTCTGGTGTTGTTTCAACAAGTAAAAAGGATGTACCTTATGAATATTTTATGTGCGAGAGAAGGGATGCTGTAAAAAATTGGAAGGGATGAAAAAAGGAGAAATTTTAGTGACGTCATCGTTTTTATCATGATAAATGTGATATGTAACGGGGAAATATTCAAATTTGGTGGAAAGATATCAAAATTTTGGTTTTTTCGATTTAGTATGCTATGAAAAATCATGAAAAATGGAGAGGTTTTTTTTGATGAGATGGATTTTTTTTCCAGAGACTTTGAGAACATTAAGCAAGATACTGTGATATTAAATTTAAAATAAAATTTTTACTTTTATCAATAAGAAAATGATCCTTAAACTCATTTTTATGCACTGTAAGCTGAAAACGCCCCGCAATACAAATCGATTTGGTCTGCATTTTCAGCTTACAGTGTGGGATCATGTTTCAAAGGATAAATTACAATTCAAAAAATTCAAATGATCAAAAATCAAAAATATTTTTTTTGAAATGCAATTATTTAAAATTTTAAACACACTTTGACTTCAATTGATATAGATTTTTTTTTCCAATGTATGAATCGTAAAATTAGTTTTTTTTTCTCATTTTCAGAAATAAAAAATCTTTTACATTTTTCACTTGATAAAAGGAAAAATTAGAATCAATTTTACTCTAATACCCAAAGACAATCAAAACACTTCTAAATCAATTACTTTAACACATCGACACAATTACGAAAGGAAGATAAAATATCTAACTTTCAGATGATATTACTAATTCCTTTTTCACACTCAATTGACAGCAACAAGTAACTGACTGATTAACATGGTAAATGTAATACATATGCAAGTGGTTGGTTTTACTGTCGAATATTTTTTTTTTATTTTTAATAGTGGCATCGTACATTCACTCCTTGAATACAGATAAAAAAAAAATAAGAAGTGGAAATGACTATTCACCCACTTTATTATTATTATAAGGATAATCGGAAGCAATTTATTTCGCCTATGAGCATAGAAACCATACATTTAAACGAATAGATAAGTGCATAACGAGTCATGACAGCGATGGTGATATAATAGATTAAATAAGCTTCTTTTCTTTTCATACACATTTTATTGTCTTACCATTTCCTTGAGTAATTTTTGTGGTGACTTCTTTTATTTTATTGTTTTTTTCTTTTGCATTTGAAAATAGAAGCAACGAAGGCTAAAAGGCGCGTGATAATTTTCAAAAAAATATTTGAAAGACCAATAGCAATCATGATAAGTGTGCGCATGAGCACAATTTTAATTAACATGGAGAAATGATAAATTTCTCCTTTTAATCTTAGATTTTCAGAATAAAATGTTTTAGATCTTTGATTTAAAGAAGCAATTTTTTGTATCAAATGTTATTGAATCGCATGATCAACCTTCTAATCTTATCTAACTAATTGAATTTAAAATAATTATGTAATATTATAATTAGATAAGTTCAATTTAAATAATAAGGAAAAAAATTAAACAATAAATAATGATATATTCTGATTATTTATTGTGGTTAAAAAATACAAATTAGTATTTATCTAATTTAAATTTAATAAAGATGTAAAAAGATCTTATGATATGAAGAAAAATTACAAGATATAAGTGTGAAATCTGATCAAGTAACAGTATCATTAAAAAAATGAGATGTTCTATCCATTGAAAGCTCTGACTAGATGCATTTCGATGGAATTCGGTTCTTTAAAAATATTTTATAGTTTTAATGAAAATATTTTGGGCTTTGATTCGAAGGAAAAAAAGGAAAATATATTCAAAAATCGGCAAATTTCGGAATTGTAACGGTCCTTTTGACCGTTTTTAAGATTTGAACCCATTTCATGACCCTGATTGTTGTTGTTGTTGTTGTTGTTGTTGTTTTAATTTCCATCGTTTCTGATGATATTTTCTTTATTTTTTTTAAGTTTCTTTTTTAATTCTTCTCAGTATAGTATTTCACTTTTTTATTTTTTTTTATTATTATATATTATTTTATTATTATTATTATTATTATTATATTATAAGTTAATAATTATTATAAGTTAATATTCATAACCTCCTCTTTCTTACAATAAAAATCCCGAACCCAATTCAAACGATCATTTTGGAGCTGTGGATGAGGACCCCAGGGGACGGCAGACCGTTTGTAAAAGTAACTCAAAAAAAGTAAAAAAAGTAACTAAAGTTCACTTACGAAATGCACTAAAAATTACTATTGAAATTAAAAATCTTCTTAAACGTGTAGGGTTCATCATTCCTCGCCTTTAGTGTGAACACTGATTCAAATGCCATGGTCTGGATTCGAAGATCTTCATAGAAAAGTTTTCACAAAATTTGAATTTTCCTCCAAGATCAATTTCAATCAATTACGTAAATGATATGCGTCATTGGAAAGCTTAATTTGAATATTTTCACACCATATACAAAAAAATTAGTCGAAATCTCACGTTTATATAAGAGAACAATTGATAGGGTGAAAAATTAATCAACCCACGCAACATTTCAGACATTCATTGAATATTTAATCAATATAAAATAAAAAACCAAGAACAAATTCAAAGTCATCACATAAAACACAACTTTTAAAGCACTTATTATCAAACTCCATTGTACGTATTTTTTCATTGATTGTGATCCTAACTTAACCAAGTTACCCTCTGACATTACACAGCAACAAGAATTTATAAATATTTATTTTTTTTTCTCTCTCCTACATTTCTGTTAATGATGCACACACTTAAAATATCATATCATTACATTTTTTATTTTTACTTCTCATCATAGCAAAACTGTTGAAGTTCCATACATTTATCGATGGTATGCTATGAATAAATTTAGCTATCTAGAGTTAAGTATTGGTGAATGGTGATGATGATACTGCCGTTTTCATATAAATAATACATTTTTAATATAATAATGAAGTGAAATTGCTGGCTGTGACACATGAATAGAAATCTAATTTTCCATATCAAGTTCATACATTTTCAATATAAAATTTTTCATTTCATCTATCTATAAATTTGCTGCTAATAATAATAATGAATAATAAATTTAATTTTTATTAATAGAAAAAATAAAATTTTATTGAATCTTGATCAATTTAACAGAGGAAAAAGACAAAATCAATATCTCAAAATTGAAATTAAAAGAAAAGAAATCTTGATTTTTGATCACTTTAAAAAAAATTCGATAAAAGAATTTCCTTGAAGTCGCGTCTTAGTTGATGGAATCGAATTGATGATAAGAAAAACAATTTTTCACATTACCTTTATCTTTGCAAAAACACGTGCGTTTAGAAAAACTTTGTCTATTGCAGCAATTTTTACCTTTTTTTAAATGTATTTCATGGAAAAAAAACTTCATTTAAAATTATTTCGAATATCATCATTAAAGTTCGATTAGATTGGTATTTGGGACGGTTACTGGAATTTCCTTTTGAAAATAATCCAATAAAAATTTTTCATTTTCATATCAACTCGTTCACATGAAATGATTGTCTAAAGACAACTAAAGACAAAAAGTTTTTCTAAACTGACTTTTTAGTTTTATTTTCTTCATTATAATTTTATGTGAAGAAAAATAATAAAGATGTGTAAAATACTGAAGAAAATATTTAATTTTCTCACGAAGTTGTTAAGGAATGTCTCTTAATAATCTAAAAGAAGAATTCAATAATGAAATTTAACTTCTCTCTAAATTGTTCTTACATTATAACGCCCTACATATCTTTGTTATTCTATGATGATGAATGTGGGTGCACAGAAAAAAATTATGATATCAAGAGAAATATTTTATGCTGAAAATGTTGGAATATAAGACATTGTTGTGGAAAAAATTGTTGTGTGCCATTTATTTTTCAATTGCTAAGACAATGAAATGTTAAATAAATTTACTTATAAAATGTCAAATGTTAAATCATTTTTCTTAGTTTTTATTTTAAATTTTTTTACAGTCCAGTTCAGTATGAAGACGGAAAATTTTGATATAAAATCACTTTAAAAGAAAATTCTGATGAATTGAAGTAAATTTATCGACACATACTAAAAAAAAACCTTAAAAAAACATATACTCGTTCCGAACCATTAACATTGAATAAAGAAAAATCAGAAATCATTTCAAATAATAATAACAGTTAAAGGACACTTTGTGGTAACACAATCCAATTTTACACGTTAAAAATTTTAAGTTGAAACAAGTCAGAAATTTTATCTTGATTGAATTTAAATCAAGATCTGTTTTTTATCCGTGTTAAATTACAATGCAAATACGCTTGTGGGACCATTTTGAATGTACGTCGTTTAATAGAGGGGTCATAAAAAAGGAAAGAGCTTCAAGAGAAATTTTAATTTAAAATGGAATAAGACATGATGAGGAAAACCGTCCAAAATGGAATTGCAATAAGGCAATTCACTGAAATGCACTTTCATGGACCATTTATGGTTAAGGTTCCCCATCGCATATCGCATTTCATTCAACTTGTAAAAATGTAAGAAGTAAGGGTTGAATTTCTATTAGAGTGACAACAAGTACATTACATTTCTATATTAACACGTACCAAAGAAATATATCATAATAATTTTCATAAGAGTACATTAAAGAACAAAAAAAAGGAAAAATAGAAGAATAGGAAAATTATAGAAGAGGGAGAATCCTAAGGAGGGACTGTGTTAGATGTTAAACATCATCCAAAACTATGTGTTAAGTAGGTCGGTATTTTATCTCAAATATATTCACTTATCTACACATTTTATATATTTAAAAGAAAATTTATACGGTCGAATAGTAATAGAAAAATACATCTTTTATTCATTACTTTCACGATTTATACAGAATTGAAATTGTTCTTTTTTATTGAGCATTAAATTGTTATAGAGAAAAAAGCGAGAAAAAAATATGTATAACGACAACAAGTACTGTAAATAGCAATAAATTAACTTTAAAAGCATATTCTCTTGATTTGTGTTACACTGAGTCATTTCACAATGTTTTGACATTTCAGGATATTATTTGTCTTGTATCATCAAAGAATTTGTCCCGTATTATGAACAAGTCTGTCTCATTTTTGTCGAATTTTATCAAAAATTTTGAAAATATGGAAAAATTAGATATGAAATGATAAATTTCTCTCCAACAATAATATTGATATCACACATGTAAATGAGGATTTAAGTCTTTTGATAAACAAAGCGTAAAATGAAATCAGAATTTAAAATTGAATAAGGAGCTGTCAGAAACATGAATTAAAAATGATATGAAAACACTTTTGTCTTTTTGATAGCCTCTGGTCATCATAACACTCTCTGCATTAATTGTATGGGCGAAACATATCTATTTAATTACGATTAATGCCAGGTCACATTGAATTTTAGTTTTGATTCATGGAAAATGAACCTGAAGATCCTGATAACTTTAAGTACCAGTGGGTCTGAAAAATCTAATTTTACATTTTTGACCTTTTAGGACTTGGCTCGTTTCGCTGTTTCAAATTGAATCCATTTTAGTCAAATCCCTCTTAAATATTTAACACTCATGTCACCTTCATCAGTCTCAAGCAAATTTAATTTCTAAAATAAAATTAATTTTAAACATAATCAATTCTTCTCTAACTTTAAATAAAAAAAAAATTAAAAATACTCATCATGCGATATTGCATGTGGTCAATGCGAAGGACATAAATTATTTTACAGCACTTATTTTTAGCACCATTTAAACATCGTCTGTCTGTATAAATAATTTTGAATTAAATAAATTTAACAGCAATGTTGTTCCCAACATCAGCATCATCATCATCATCTTCATCGTTTCTTAATTCAAATTACATTTCAATTAAATTTTCCATTTATTTATATATAGTATCACAATAATGTGTATAGACACTCTCTGTGAATAGTAGGCAAAGAAAGTTCGTTTTAAATTAATGCAAGTTTTTAATTCAATCAAGGTTTTACCTTGTTATACAAAGTAAAACTAAATGATTGGGACAACTTTTTCACTATGAATCAAAGAAAATTGTACAAAAATTTTATATTTTAAGGTTTGAAAGGAATAATACAATTATAAATGATTGGCAATTTTCTGTTCTCTGACACTGATAATAAATAAATAATATTTATTTTATTATCATAAAAATGAGACATCAATCGATTCTGTCAATTATAATTTTTTTATCATATTAATGATGATAATGAGAGGGTATATAAAAGTAAGTGCACGTCCCAAAAGACTTTTTAGTTTCATTTGGTCGCTTAATTTAATTTGACTTCTGAAAATTAAAGTAAAAAAAATGAAGAAAAAAATTACAGCAGTAATTACCCTTCTTTGTATGTGCTCTCAGTACAAGGTCATTGGGACAAATTGTAATTTATCCGAAAATGTAATAATTTCACAAAAAATAATCGAAATCATGAATATTTATTATACGAGTATTGATACTCTTAAAATTTATGATGAAATTCAAGTAGATTCCG
This sequence comes from Culicoides sonorensis, assembly GCA_900002565.1. Classification (NCBI taxonomy): domain Eukaryota; kingdom Metazoa; phylum Arthropoda; class Insecta; order Diptera; family Ceratopogonidae; genus Culicoides; species Culicoides sonorensis. Next base: position 255,913 of record LN483418.1, read on the forward strand.
ATAAATTGACCTCGGAAATTGTAAAATGTGCATTTCAATGTAAGAAATTTACCCAGATCTTTGAATTTTGAGTGTTAAGTGAAATTTATTTTCAGATTTAGATACAACTCTCATACTCTTAAACCCATTTAAGAAACGAGAAATTGGATTAAAGTCAAAAACGGGATCGATCCAAACGAGTTTCTTTAAAATTCAATTGAAAAAAACTACATCTCGCATTCTCGTAAATCGAAGAAGCAATGAAGGAATATTATTTATATTAAAGGATATCAATTCATTTGTCCATCAAATGTCAGACAGAACATTTATTGATGAAGTATCAACAAGGAATACAATAACTCTGATTGATGAGCCTTGTACGAATAGTGTTTTGATAAAAATTAATGAATTATTCAAGCATTTATGGTTGAATCATGGAATTTTACATCACATTCTTATATTGACACAGTGCCAGGTAAATTATTTCCTTAAATATTGGAGTTAAATAATGATATTTTGTTTGTGTTTTTTTAAAGTTTTTGATATTCTTCGACTTATTGTCTATTGATCCGGACACGAACATCTGGGGTGTTACATCTTTGATTGACCTTCAAAATATTAGTTCCATTTCAAACCTATTCACTTATTATTACTTTGATCTTAACGGTTATCCAATTAGAATATCAATTTTTGAAAGATTTCCCACATGTGTGACATCACATTCAATTGCAGATCTATTGTTACCACCACACTTATCAAAAGTCGGGAAAACCTTAAAATTAAATGGAATTGATCCAATAATACTTTTCAATTCATTTTCGCACCTAAATTTTACTCCAAATATTGAAACTCAATATGAATACTATGGTCATCGTACGCCCAATGGATCATATGTTGGCTCCCTTGGAAAAGTAATCAACAATGAAACTGATATTTCGTTCAATGGCAGATATGTTAAAGGATATGAAACAGATATGTTGATTGAATTTCTTAAACCAACATCATTTGATAAAATTTGTTTTTTGACACCCAAAGCAAGGAAAATATCGAGATGGAACGCATCGTTATTCAAATCACGTTCTTTAATTGCACTTTTATTACTAATTTTTGTTATTTCATGTATTTGGTTATCATTTAAAGTTATTATTACACGTCAAAAGTGGGATTTGACACCGGTTGAGCCAATTTATTTCATTATAATTGAGTTTTGTATGATGTTACTGTCAGCTGTAAGTGCTAAAATGCCAAAATTTTCAGTTGAACGTCAATTTGTTGCTGGTATATTGCTAGGAGCCTGGTATTTCTCTGGAATTTTTCAAGCAGCTTTAAGTACATCAATGAGCACAGTAACATATGAAAAAGATATTGACACATTTAAACAGTTGCTTGCATCTGATCTACCTATTTTTTCATCTTCAAGGTAAAAATATCATATTTTAAAGAGAAATTTTATCAAATGCTCATTTTCAGATCACTGCAGGATTTCTTAGGTGAAAATCAAACCACATCGATTGAAGCCCTTAAAGCTCGTTATTATGTGCAAGAATTCAATACATCACTAAATTATATGACAGCTCATTATCGCAATGTTACTTGTATCGAAAGATATTCAGATGCCAGAATTATAATCAAGGTAAAAAATTTTAATTAAATTAATTTTAAGTAATTTTAAATTAAATAAATAATTTCAGTCGAAATTCACGGATAGTAACGGCCTCCCATTAATCCATATCATGAAAAACTGTCTTCGTTTCTATTACATCAGTTACATTGTCCGTAAAAATTATCCATTCACCGAAGATTTTGACAGGATATTTGGGTATTTTACTGAAGCGGGATTAATCAATCATTGGTATCATGGGATGATGCATGCAATGAGCCATTACAAGGGTGAGAAGGAAGTTCTCATTGTCATTCCAGAACCATGTAATTTAAATAATCTAAGATTTTCTTTTTATTTACTTTTAATTGGATACACTGTAAGTGGTTTTATTTTAATTTTGGAACTTATATTCGCAAGAAGAGCAAAAAAGAATTAGTTAGCTAATAATTTCAAGAGATTTTCACGTTTAGACAAAAGCTCTTTTAGTATCTTCTCGTGTCGGATTCGAAGGGCATTGTTGCAGTTCTATAAAAAAAAGTTTTATCTTTTAATTGTAAAATTTGAACTAACTTACTCGTTGGATCAACACTTCACGCTTAATATTATCATGTTCTCGCATCAATGCATCTAAACTCATTTGGCTTGCTGCACATTCAATATTTGCTATTGCTTCATTTTCTTTCAATTTTTCTAAATTTTCTTTTAGTCGTTTCATTTCTTCATTAAATTTTTCTTTTAAATAAATTAAAATAAAAATATGTTATAAATTACATTTAAAATAAAATTACCATTCACAGCAATATTCCTCAAATTAACGATCATCACAGATTTTGTTAACTTTTTCTCAATGTCACCAGTTTCAAATTCCTCGACTTCTCCCAAAACTCTCATACGAACAATACGTAGCTTCATCATTCGAATGGTCTTTGATTGCTCCTAAACATTTTCAAATTAAAGAAATAGGAATTCACAAATTAAATTTCAATACCTCACATTGCAATTTTAATTCATGATTTCTCTTGCGTAGATTATGAATTGAATATTCTAACAAAAGAATTTTTCCTTGAACTTGTTGTAATTCATTTTCAAGATCTGCAAGTAAATTTTTTCGTTATTAATTAAATTAACAAATGATGAGACATGATACTTTTTATGAAAAAGGTTAAATATAATAATTAGCTATAAAATAATTTTTTAAAAAAGTGTTAAATTATTCCATGAATGTACTAAATAATTATTTATAAGTGAATTAAATGCATCAAATTATTATGAGCACGAAATATTAGTTTTGAATCAGTGAAATGACTTCTGGTGATTTTAAGAGAATTCTGTTTCTTGACAATAAATTGATAATATTTGGAATTTCAGTAGCCTGTTTCATATTTTTTCTCCCTGTTTAGTGGCTTCGACTGTTCTCCAATGATAAAAAAACTCATGGTTTTGAGCTTACCTTTTGTGCTCGAAACTACTAATTTTTGGTTCGATTCTTCCATTATCAAGATTTTTATTTTTTTTGTTATGACTTTAAAAGCCAGAGGAGACTTCAAACATAAAATTTTTATCATAATTTTGAGTTTCCAGGTTGGATAACGTATTTTATTTTGTTCGATTATGCGATCGCTGTGACGAACATTCAAACTATTTCAAAAATGTAAGGTTATGTTATTGTTATTGTTTACCAGTATGATTAATTTTACAAAAAAAAACATTTGACATGAACAAAAATCACTGAAATTTAAACTAAAATAAAACATGAAGAAAAAAAAATCTAATGCAGAAACCAGTGTCAAAGTGATATTGGATGACAAAATCATTAAGCCTTGGTGTCAACATGGACCGACACTCTTATTTGAATCTAATTCCGAGGATAAACCGATAAAGTTTTTTGCTTGTTCAGCATGTCGAAGTCGTGAAGATTGTCCTTTTTATTTAGAATATAAGGGGCAAGAAATCATCAATGGAAATGAGAATAACAGAAACATTTTCAGGAAATTGAATTTACTTTCCTATAAAAAGGTAAAAATTTATTAAAATATTTTTTCAGTTTACTTTATAATATTCCCTCTCAGTTTCAGGAATCGCAAAAAAGTGATCGACAATATTGTATGAAATGTCATTCAGTATTTCTGAAGAATGAAATCAATAGTCACTTAAATCATAGTACGATTTTGATTCCCGCTGAAGCAAAACCATCTCAATTCCTTCCACCTAAGAGCTATGATAAGACTGAAGCTCAATATTTCTTCTCATCAGATTCATTAAACTTCTTTGTTAATCTTTTTCAACGGTTATCCATACGAAAAGTGCTTTGTATTGGTGCTCCAGCATTATTTGATGAATTGAAATGTAATAAAATTCAATGTTTTTTGCTGGACCTTGATGAAAGACTGTTTACATTTCATTCTCCAAATGAATTTGCACTGTACAATATGTTTAACCATCATTTCTTTTCAACTAATGACGATGACCAGAATTCAAAGAACAACTATCTTAATTTCTTGCAAGATTCAGACGAATCACTTTGCATATTCACGGATCCTCCTTTTGGGTGCATGACTGAACCTTTATCAGACAGCTTAAGAAAAATTCAGGCAGATTATCGGCGTGTGAATGAAAACAGTTTGAGGGTTGTTCCAATTATTTTAGTTTTTCCATATTTTATGGAGTTTTATATTCAAAAAGTGATGCCCGAATTAGTAATGAGTGATTACAAGGTCAATTACTCAAACCATTCAAAATATAACGAGAAATCAAATTCTAGAAAAGATTTGGGGTCGCCTGTTAGATTTTTTTCCAACATTCATCCCAGGTAATTTTGATTTGTATGATTTTAAATTTTTACCTTACATTTGATTTTAATTTTAGATTAATCGAACTTCCGAAAGAACAATACAAGTTTTGTAAGCCCTGTGATCGCTTCGTTTCAAAAACGAATAACCATTGCCAGCTTTGTGGAATTTGCCCTTCAAAAAATGCAGCAACGTATAAACATTGCAAAATTTGTCATTTATGTGTGAAGCCAAATTACATTCACTGTAAAAACTGTAATAAGTGCACTCAAAAATCAACTCACAATTGTTTAGAGTACAAAAAATTCATTACATGCCGTTTTTGCAAATTAAAAGGACATCCAGAAATTGAATGTGAAATTCTAAAGACATGGCATCGTAAAAATAATGGTAAAAGAAAAAAAATTAAAGGAAATTGTTTGATTTGTTCAAATGATGGCCATACTCACATTGAATGTTCGGATCGTGAACTTTTTTTAAATCAAATTGAAATTTTTAAAAATAAATAATGAACGTTACGTTTTGGTTTTATTCAAACATTGATTAGCATGCTTTTTCATGTAAAACTTTTCGGCAAAGGTATGATTGCAATGAGGACAAGCGAATGGTCGTATTCCAGTGTGAGTTGTGATATGACGTTTCAAGGCTCCCGCCTGAGTAAATGACTGTGTACAAAAAGTACAAGCAAATTTTCTTTCTCCAGTATGAACCAATTGATGTCGTTTCTAATGAAAAAAATTAGAATTTTAATATTAATTCAAATTCATATCAATATAAACTTAACAAGGTTTTGAAGGGCAGTGAATTCCATTGAGCAAACATCACAAACATGCTTTTTAGGAGTTCTATGAACTAATCTGACATGAGCCAACATCCGTTTCCTTAATTTAAAAAGATTTCCACACTCTGGACAAGGTATATTCTTTTCAGTTTGGATGTGAATGGTCTTATGAACCTTTAAATCTTCGGATGTTTTGAATTCTTTTGAACACTCATCACATTTAAATCTAGTATTACTGTGAAATCGCTTATGGTGCTCCTAAAAACAAAAATGGGATATAAGATTTCAATTTTTTACTGTTTTGTAAAATTATACTTACTTTCATGCTTGATGGATTATAGGTTATGAAAGCACAAAAAGGGCACATGTATTGCTTTCCAGTCTTATGCACATATCTTTCGTGAACATACTGATTATTTCGACAGTTGAAGGCGGCTTCACAATAAGAACATTTAAAGGATTTGTCAGGGTTGTGTATTTTAACATGTCTTTTAAGGCATTTCGAATTTTTTAGTTTTACATGACAAATTTCACACTCAATCGGCGATTCGTGCGATATCATATGATTGTTCAATTCTTTTTTTGTCCTTATACTCTTTTGACATATATCACATGTAAAATGAGGTTTCACTTGTGACTTTACCTCATATTCAATCTTCAATTCTTTGTCAATCTTCAATTCATCGTCAATCTTGAATTCATCGCAATAAATTTCTTCCTCCAATATGGGTTCAGTCTTAATTTGTAACATACGATTTGTGAATATTTCCTGGGTTTGAACACATTTTAACTTAAAATCCTTGAACTTTTTTAACAATGATTCACATTCAGTACAAAATACTATTGAATTAATGTCATATAGTGGCTGAAATTAAATTATAAAAAAAAATATAATCATCAGGTTGAGGGAGTTAAAATTATTATGTACCTCGATACAGGTAAATTCTCTGAAAATGTCTACTAATTCAATAGAAAATGTTTGATTTGTGATTTCAGAAGTACATCCATGACATTCTCCAGTTAATTCTACTTTTAAATTGTCCATTATTTATGCAATTTAAATTGAGCTCGTTAATTCTGATTTGTTTTCATTCTGTTTTTATTTATATTTCACATGTAAACAAACAAACTTTCACTGGGGATCGTGTAAAGTGAAAAAGAAAATTGAACTTTTAATAAAATTTAAATGAAATTAATAAAAATTGATGAATAAATCAATGTAGTTTGAAACTTTAAAGTCAACGTTTTCTGAAAATTACCAGTTTTATGAAATTTTCATTTTAAATCGAATGTTTACCTATGATGAAGATTTATTCAATGAACTTTTCCCATACTTGTTATCTTGTAAACTTATGATGAACTAAAATTTTTCGTAAAAAAAAACTTATTTATCGCTTATAAGAAATGTGTTTCATAACTTAACATCAAAATTTTCAATGAAAAATATGAAATTTACACCAATAATTGAGAATAAAGTTTAATTTCTGACCTATCTCAATTAACGGAATCTAGAAAATTCGCTACCACTGGAAAATATGCAAGTGACAGCTGTTCAAATCCACAATAAACAAAAGTAGGAAAAGCACAAAAAAATTGTTTTCTTCATAAGAAAAGTCAAATTAATTTACAAATTTACTAAATCTTAACAATATTACATTGTTTACGTAACTGACTTTATTGCTTAACATTTAAGCGAATTTTTCAAAGTACAATGTTTCAAAATAGCAACTATGGAACTACTGAAAATAAAAGGTGAGATAATTAAGACACTTAAAAGTTTGCATCAACATTTTATTTTCATATTTAAAGCAGTAATAGTTATCCTCCACTGTCGCCTAATGAATATATGATGCCAAATCCAACATCGTGGAATATTCATAATTTAAATTGGAATTTTGAAGGTGTTCCAAGACAACATCAAAACGTCCAACAATTTACAGCATTTACGACAACAGCTTCGACTTCAACAATGGCACCTACACTTCCTGGAAAAAGGAAAACAATCGAACCCTCTCCAAGTTATAGACCAACAAAGCAATTCATATCTGAACAAAAAATGATTGAACATTTAAATAGCATGCATTTATCATCTGATTTTACGAATCACAATATAAGCCCAGATACGTTCGAGGAAAATTATAAGGTGTTTCTATCGCCGGCTGATTTGGAACAGAAATTGAGGAATGCTCAAAGGTTTGTTTGACTTCAATGAAATTTAAATGGATTTAATATTTAAATTATTTTTACATTCAATAGAATAACAGTATGTGAACAAATCAAGACCCTTACAAAAAATGACAATGTTCTGCCAAAGGCATTGCTTGATCGTGCCAATGCATCTTCGAGTAATCCTCCGTATTGTAGTGCACTTGTATTGTGGCAACCTCCAACATCGATTTTAAAATTTTGTGATAAAAATAAAGATGAGGAGGAGGAGGAATCAGAGGAAAAACAACAGAAAATTGTCTCTAATCCGAGTCAAATGGAAAGTGAAGATCTTTTCATGGATAATAACAATTCATCGTCAATAGATTTAAATAATTTAAATGTAATGAATGAAATGGAGATGGATGATCTTTAATATAGATTTTAAAATAATTCTTATTTCGTGATATATGCGTTTGAATCTAAGTGTAATATTATTATTTTGATAGAAATTAAATAAAAACCGATGATCTTAAAAAAAACTTAAAAATATTTTCATTAGGCCGTTTCAAATAAAAATCGACCATCTTCGTTTTTAATCGTGATTAATTTATCACTTCTCAAAAAAATTACATGCTCTATTGATAATGAATACTTGATATTAAATAATTAGGAGTTGTAAATTTTATCAGTTTATCATGTAATTAGTACTGGGTTGTCACATTAAATCTGCATTCAACTACTTTTGAACAAGTGTGAATGAGAATTAAAATATAAATGTACGAAACTTTTTGTCTAGAGCAAGAGATATCCATATGACTCATGTCTTTCAACATACACAGAAGAATGTATCACGAATACATATACATTGTATACACACATTCACACCTTATATACACAAAACAGTGATCTCTTTTCATTCATAATTGTGATACGTTCTAAGTACGACTATGTCTGTCTTTGTCTGCGCATTCATTCAACGATTATGAAAGAAGTAGAAAAAAAATATAATCTATTATGAACATTTTGTGAGTGAGAACTTTATTTCAGTGAGCGAGAACAAGTCAATGAATTAAGACGTTTTATAATTTTGTGAAAGCACACAACGAGTCGTTCGTCTTTTGAAAATATAATATAAAAATCATTTTTTCCGATTCAAGTGTACAAGTGCTTGCGGACAAAATTTTCATTTTCATCACTAAATCGCTTAAACTTCAAACAATTTAAAGTAGTAAACATAATCAATTACTTATCAAATATCAATTAAACAGTGATAAAATTCTCCAAATAAAGTCCAATGTCGGACGCAAAGAATAAACGAAATTTAGTAAGTTTTTTTTTTTAATATTTTATTTTACTTCGATGATGATTATTACAAACGTGTACAAAATGTTTATAGTGCAAAGCAAAATTTATGTGTATACTCTTGGTTTTTTGTATTTATGGACGCCATACTTTTATAGAATATGAAAAATACGTATTTGTGTGACTTTATACGGAAAAGCGTATATAATCATTAAAAAAAAAAGTTCTTGTTATGTTAAAAGGAACTTACATTTGATATGTATACAAAATATATGAGAGGTCTATCTGCTTGCCTCTTTGATTTGTGTTTTTATGGTGCACACCTAAATTTGTATGCTATGATGATAAAATTTATGATGTTAGAACAAATAAATTTCCTACTAATCTTTATCATGCAAATATTTTTTATGATAACACATAAAATGCTAAATTAATTATTAATTATCAGTTTTGTGGGAAATTTTAACGATAATTTATGATAAAAAAAAAATTAACAATTTAAAAATCCTTTTAATTTTTTTTCCGTGATATGATTATGCGATGAACGTGCGGGTGGTGTACAGATTTGTTATATTTATGCATGTATATTTGTATGGGGGGAAAGGATATGCGTATGTAGGTAATATGCTGCAAATTGTCGTCATTTATTCAGTAACAATATCAACATCACATGCCTATATGAGGGATGTACAATATTGGCAGAATGTGCCTTTAACTCCCAAATACTCAAATAAAAAAAAAACATATCGTGCTGCTGTATTATTGTTATTTCCCTGCTACTGCTCTCTTCTGTAATCATATCGTCGTAATAAATAATAGGCATATTTTCATGATGCATGATATAAACTTTTTCCTGACAAATATACTCTTTGACATGACTGAACCATGTTAAAGGTATTGTTCTACTGAATCAAAACAAGAATATTCTATAGAATTGAAGTGAACTTATGTGTTTAGTTTTTTTTTCAATTATTTTTATTTTTTTTTATACATTGCATTTCATACCCGAAAGAAGACGAAAGCCGAGTAAACTGCATTCAGCAATGATGTTGTATTAACTCGGATTTTATTGTGTTTGGATGAAGGAGTTTTTAATTTTCTCTGCTTGTGTTCATTTTTCACTTACAAATTAAATTATATGCTTAGAATACGACTAATTTATGTATGATTATAAGGGAAAGTGATGAGTGATATCATTTAAATCACATTTTAACAAAACTTTTACGATTATGGTTATTGATAAGGCCAATGTTAAGGGTATTTTTTTAATTAATTATGCTTATGCTTATGAGTGTGCCGTTAAGGTAACAATTTTTTTATATTTAAATCATTCAAACGGTTCCTTAGAGTAGGTGTTAAAATAAATTTAATCAGACGTTCTAATATTGACATCACGATTCCCATTTCAAGCTTATCCATTCAAGATTTTTCAACAAAAAAAATGCATTTAGAGAAAAAAAATTTTTTTTTTGTGATAATATCCACTTTACATATCTTTGCATTTTCGTACAAAAATAGACGTATCATTGTTTGGATCTTATGGTTTTTTTTGTAATAAAAAAAAATGAAATACCGGTTATTTTAATGTATACACACATTTTAGTATGGTAGTGTAAAAATTTAAGCACATAATATTATTCTTTTGTATTTGAGTGCATATCTGTGAACAAATTTTTTTGTTTTTTTTTCTGTATTTAAAAAAAAAATAAATAAATAAAATAATAAAAATTACCACGAGCAATGTGTTCTGTTTACTTTATTACACTTTGTGTGTACGGAGAGACGTTGATATGCTCAACTCAATGAATTCATTCATATGTTGGATATCTGTGTAAAAAAATAAAAATGATATGTGGGTAAATGTTGTGCGTTTAAAATGTATGATAAACACGTTCTTTTTTTATACGTACACACATAAATAGTTGGTTATGTTGTGTTAAATTATTAACTCTCGATTTTCATTTCGATTTCGTTACATGTCTTACCTTTGTGTAGAGAGAACGAAAGCAGAAAAAACAGTACTTAGAATGGGCTTTGGCTGAGGATGATTATGAAGGTGCACGTGGGTTTTCCGTTGCTGACAAACTCAAATCAACCAGGTTTGCCCAATCTGGTATGGTGCGTGAAATGAGGGGCTCTGATCTCACAGTTGGGTAAGTTAAGCAAAAAATATTATTATTAGAATTATTTGATATTTACTTGTAAAATTTTATAACAGTTACTTACAACAACATGGTTTCAATATACCATTATTAATAAAAGAAAAAACAGGATTGGGATTACAAGTGCCATCACCTAATTTTAGTATTAATGATGTTCGTATGTGTGTTGGCTCAAAACGTGTCCTTGACGTTATGGATGTTAATACACAAAAGAATCTCGAGATGACAATGAAAGAATGGCAAAAATACTATGAAGATACAAATAAAAAGAAATTATTGAATGTGATCTCACTTGAGTTTTCCCATACAAAACTTGAAAATTACGTACAAAGTCCAAAAATTGTACGACAAGTGGATTGGGTGGATGTTGTATGGCCAAGTCGGCTTAAAAATTCACAAATTGAAGGCACAAATTTAATTGAAGATATGATGTACCCGAAGGTGCAAAAATATTGTTTAATGTCTGTACGAAATTGTTACACAGATTTTCATATTGATTTTGGTGGAACATCTGTTTGGTATCACATATTGAAAGGTAGTAAGGTATTTTGGTTGATACCACCAACACAAGAAAATCTTCAATTATATGAGAAATGGGTGTTATCCGGAAAACAATCGGATATTTTCTTTGGTGATACAGTTGAAAAGTGTGGTAGAGTGTATTTAACAGCAGGAAATACATTTTTTATTCCAACTGGATGGATTCATGCTGTGTACACTCCGGAAGATTCCTTGGTATTTGGTGGCAATTTTCTGCATTCCTATGGAATAGTGAAACAATTAAAAGTAGCCCAAGTCGAAGATGGCACAAAAGTACCACAAAAATTTCGTTATCCCTTTTTCACGGAAATGTTGTGGTACGTTTTAGCAAAATATGTCAAAACCCTATTGAATCGTAATCATTTAGAGGATGATGACGAAAATGAAGACCGCGATGATGAAACTGAAAATATACAAACGAAGGGACATGTGCATTTAACACGATATGAATTATTTGGATTGAAAGATATTGTCATGTATTTGTATGATTTACCATCACACAAGAAAAATGTACCAGAATTGGTGAAAGATCCAGTTGCATTAATCAAAGATGTGAGAACACTCGTTGAACGTCATTGTAAAGATGATCCGGAACTTGCTGTGACAAATGAACCAATATTAAAAGCACCACCACCATCACTTCCTCGTCACATTGTACATGACGAGTATGAAAATGACTTTCCAACTAATGGAAATGGTGGAGTAGATGATGAACAATCACCTGTTACAATTAAAACAGAACCCAATTTGTACAAGAAACCAAGTCCAAATAATTCTTTAAAATCATCAGAATCAAAATCAAATAATTCAGCACCACGTCGAAGACGAACACGATGCAAGGTATGTGAAGCATGTCAACGGTCAGATTGCGGTGAATGTAGTTTTTGTCTTGATATGGTTAAATTTGGAGGACCTGGCAAAGCAAAACAAACGTGTACGATGCGACAATGTTTGCAACCAATGTTACCAGTTACAGCAACTTGCATTCATTGTCATTTAGATGGTTGGCGTCAAACTCCAGCACTTTCAACACCTCAAGCTAAATTACATTCATCACAAGATGTACCATCATCTCTAATGGAGTGCTCGATTTGTTATGGAATCAGTCATCCAGATTGTGGCCAAAATCTAGCACCAAACGTCAAGGGAATTATCAATGAAGATCTCAAAAATAGCTGGATTTGTCCAGTGTGTATTCAAGCAGGACGTAATAACGATTACAAACCACGACATTTCAGAGCTCGACAAAAATCATCTGAAATACGAAGAATGTCCGTTAGTAGTGATGCCTCATTTTCACTAGATCACAAATTGAGTATTGATATTACATCAAATAATCATCGAAATACTGTGATTGCAGGTGGTTCAGATGCTGAAGACAGCAAACACAATATTCCCAATGTATCACCAACAATTGGGAGATCTCATTCAAGTATTAAACTTGAAATTAAACAAGAACCGGATATAGCACATCAAACGGGAAGTATGTTGGAACCAAATGGTTCAAAATTCATAAAACGACGTAAAAGTGATGATGGCAATAGTGTTGGCAGTGGCAATTTAGAAACATTTGAAAACAATGATCAAAATGTACCTCGAAAAAAATCATCTTTACGTAATCAATTAGCACATCAAATCGTTAGTAGTTCAAATAAGCCCCTTAAAAAACCACAATATCCAGTGAGACCAGCTGGAACTTCAAGTTCCGGTTCAAATTCATCGTCAAATAGTCATATTCTCGATCCAACGTGTCTCTTGCACATTTTCAAATACTTAAGTTCAGAGACTTTAGTCACGTGTTCTATGGTATGCAAACAATGGTGTTCAGTGTCAGTTGATCCTGCATTATGGAAGAAAATGGATTGTTCTCAGTACAAATTATCAGCAAGTTTATTGATTGCAATTGTCCGAAGACAACCTGAACAGTTACTTCTTGATTGGACAATATTGGCAAAGAGACAATTAAATTGGATCATAACAAGAATACCTGGCTTACGTAATCTAAGTTTACAAGGCACTCCAGTTCAAGCAGTTTTAGGTTTACATACATGCCTATGTCCACCGTTACAAGTTCTTGATTTGAGCTTTATTCGAGGTTTGAATGATTCAGCAATACGTGAACTTTTATCACCACCAAAAGATTCGAGACCCGGTCTAGCAGATTCAAAATCTAGATTAAGGAACATAAAAACACTTAAATTAAGTGGAACAGATGTATCTGACATTGGGATCCGTTATATCATTCAAGGACTGCCCGAATTGAAATCTCTCGATCTATCATCATGCCAAAGGATAACGGATTGTGGTATAGCCCAAATTGATGGAAATCACACATTGGTCGAGCTAAATTTGAGTAGCTGTAAGCTAATAACAGAGTTGGCTTTAGATTTTCTTGGCAATTGTGATTCACTTGTCCGATTAGATCTACGACATGTACCACAAGTATCAACACAAAATCTCATACGATTTGCTGCCAAATCAAAAAATAACTTACAAGTTCATGATATTAAGTTAGTTGATAGACGAAAAGAAACTAAGTAAAAAAAAATATAGTTCATTCCACTTGATAATTAGATTAAGATTATTTTTAATGTTCAGTGAGATTTCATCATTAACTAATGTAAAATAATCATAGTTCGCCATACAGTGTGTAGTGATGTCATTTAAGACTAATTAGAAATAGGAAAAACAAAAATTAATCAAAAATTTGTTGAGAAAATTAAAAAAAGCAGCAATACAAAATTCAGGATATAATTAAAATTTTAATAAAAAAAATTGTAAGATATTAATAAAAAAAAAAATAGATTTTTTGTAGAGATTTCGAGGAAATTGTTGCAAATTTAACGATAATCACCAAAGACAATTTGTGAAAGAAATTATTATTCAGAAACAAAATTCGGCAATATCTGATAAAAGAAAAAAACTCTTGTATTATCTTTGTAATATTAATTTTATAGTTTAAATGTTTATTATACAAACTTAATTATTTTATATTCTTAAAAGTTCATTCAATATCATTCTTACTCTTATACATCAAAAAGTCATTAAAAAATAAAACATTTACTTTAAATATTAAATTTTTAGCTACCTAATTGTATGAATAAAATTTAAAAAAAAAAGTTCGAAATTCTATAAGAATAATATACAATGTGTACCTATTATATAGTTATACACTCCATGAATGAGAATGAATAAAACATATATTTCCAGCATGCTTAAAACTTTTTTTTTTCCAATGGGAAAATCATTTTGTCTTGACTCAATTTCCATTCCAGGTAAAGTTAAAAACATTCAGGAAGAAGAAGAAGTTATATCCTAATATACATATTTGTCGCGATATTGTGAAGGCCTAATCAGGGATCATGCTTATCATTGTCTTGATCTCCATCGAAAAATTCATTCTTTGCCTCTACAATATTATCTTCGTCCATTTGTGTTAATCTGACATCTTTGTCAGGTTCTTCTTTAAGTTTACTGTCCTCAGGAAGTGCATCCTCTGATATAAAAAATTGGGATATTAAAATTAAATTTAAATAAATTTTATTCTTTTTTGATATTACCTGGAATATTGAACATTTGCACTGCTGGTGCATGAGCACACATTTTCAAATTTTCATAGACTTGACGTGTAATAAGATCCAAATATTGTTTACTATTTGCATTGTCTTGTCTCGTTACAATTTCTGGATGTAATGTAAAATCTGGTGCAAAAAACTCCAAATAGTCATTCATGGGTAATTCATTTGAGATTTGTTCGTCAATCAATAATGACGTTTCATATGTCCAACATCGAGCTACATTTCTTAGTGTATATCCACCACCACCCACAACCAAGGTAGGTACATTAAGCTCTTTGACAAAATTTACACATTCCCCGTGCCCTTTACTACTTAATGAAAAACACCCAAGTCGATCTCCAGCCAATGAATCGGCTCCACATTGAAGGACAATCGCAGTTGGTCTATAAAATTCCATTACAGCTGAAATGACAGGTTTAAATACTTGAAAATAACTAGCATCATCGATTCCCTCTTTAAGTGGGACATTAACCGAATAATATCGTCCAGATTCTGCTCCAATTTCATACATATCGCCAGTACCTGGGAAAAAGTAATTTCCATATTTATGAAATGATACTGTCATAACACGATCAGTCAAGTAAAATGCTTCTTGTACTCCATCACCATGATGCACATCAATATCAATGTACAAAACTCTTGGATGGTATTTCAGTAGTTCCAATATACTTATGACTATATCATTTACATAGCAAAATCCGGATGCTTCAAATTTTTTTGCATGATGTAAGCCCCCCGACCAATTTATACAAATATCACTATGATTATGATTCAATTTTTGGGCACCTTCCAAACTTGCTCCCGTATACATTGCACAAAAGTCAAAGAGGCCGTCAAAGACCGGACAATCATCACCCACATTGAAGCTTGACAAACATTTGGTAAAAGCCTGTATATTTTGGGGTGTTACATTCTGTAAAAATTCAACATACTCTTCGGAATGGAAGCGAGTCATATCATGAGCATTTGCTTTATAAGGACGATAAATTTTCATTTTCTTATGAAGTCCATAGTTCATAACGAGATGATGAATTACAGATACTGAAATGAAAAACAAAACAAAGCATTAAAAAACAATTATTAATTTTACAATAAAATTACAACTCACATCTATGTGGTTTCATTGGATGTCCCGGTCCATAATGAAAGTTCCCAACACTCTCATTAAAGAAATAAGAGACTCGTTTTTTAGACATTTTTTTCCCTTTCTTAAAACTCCTTAACTTTAATCCAAAATTTTATCGACTTCGTTCCCAAAAATATAGTTTCAAATAATATACGATCAATAAACAACAAACAATGAATAAAAGTTTTTTCGTCAACGTATAATCTGGCTGCATTTAGAATCTATAGATTTTCAAATATTTTTAAATGAGGATTCAAAATTTGCCTTCAATATTGAGCCTTAGTACAAACAGGCATTACACACTTCATTTTAAATCATTTTCTCGTTATTTTTATAAGATTTAAAGAGATTTCAACACTAACTTTACTTATCACTGTAATAATTTGATACAATTAATTCATTTGATTCAATTGAACTTTGTGGATTTTAGATTAATTTATCAAAATCCAATATTGTTTTTGTAGCAGCATCAATTTAGGGTTTTATCTAAAGTTATACAGCGTGAGTGTGGGTCGTACAGAAAATGTCAAAAATATGTCAGTGACAATGAGTTGTGAAGGGGGTTTTCGATGATTTCAATTAAATTTAATCAAAAATGTTTTTTTTTTACCTTTAATGCTATCAATTAAATATATTTCCAATGAGATTATGCAAAATATACAAATATTAACATAGGTTATGGTAACAATCACAAGATGTTATGAATTTTTATGGGAAGATAACATAAAGGTACAGTGTTTAAGTTTTTTATCCTTTCTGTGACTTTTATTAATTTATCATTTTTATCAAAATTAAGAACGCATTTTTTTAACTAAATATGTATAAAATACATCTAAATCAACATATTAATAAAAATTGTAATGAAACTGAAGCTTACCGTACAATAAATGTTGTCAAATAGGAACTTTCATCAAATTTTATATATTCGGTGTATTGTAAACTTTTGTTTCATTTATAATTTTATAAAAACTTTAATTGATTGATAAAATTATAAAATTTATCTTTTAATTTGCGTTAAAATTTTATTAAAATAGTTTAATATACGAAAGTTGACCTTACAATGAAAAAGTGAACATTTAACGTCATCTTATTTTTTTGCCTACATTTACTGAATTGTGTAATTAATTGAGTTTTTAATCACATTAAAATGCTTTTTCTTATGATTTCTTTGTTCTACCTTGAAATTATTGCTTATTATTTGGAAATTTTTCGAAAATTAATCAAAATATAAATTATAACGGTTTTTGTTATTCAAAATACAAAAACCAAGTAAAAGCGCCTCTACTGATTGTAGTCCGAAATAGAGCATTCGCGTCGTCATCCATTTTATTGATCTAGTAGCGTGGTTTTCGTGGTCGCAAGAAAATTGTGTGATTTATTAAAAAATTTTGTGTAAAACGAATCAAAAGAACTATTAAAAAATGTCTGAAAGAGAAAATAATGTGTACAAAGCAAAATTAGCTGAACAAGCTGAACGTTACGATGGTAAGTGATATTAAATTGATTTTTCACCAATGGACGTCATAGTAGGCATTGATAAAAAATTTTCAACTTACATTTTGGTGTATAAAACAGGATAAAACTAAGAAAAAGTGCATGTAAAGTGTAACTTCCAACACCGACAACAAATTTTTCATAATTTCATGTAATCTCATGCAAATTATCAACCGGAAAATTTCAACTAAAATTCCAGACTTGCTGGACAAATTTTTTTTTGCCGTGCCTTTTGTCTCTCCGCCATTTAACCGAATTATGCAATCGGAAACAGTTATCTTGTCATTGAGTTTCAGTAATTATCAAAAAGTACGAAAAGAAATTATTGCAATTTTCATCTTTTCAATGGGTTTTTGCATAAAATTAATACCGGTTGGGTCATTAAGTTAAAAATTTTTCTTCATCATCGTCATTTTCTCACATTCCAATTTTTCACACATTTACACATACACACTCAATGGTGATTCATCCAATATGTATTAGTATATGTGTGTGTATGCGCCGATTTTATTCTCTCGTGATGATGATTGACTTGGAAAAAAAATTTATTTTAATAAAGAAAAAAATTCCTTAGTATAATGGACCTTTAAATGTATGAGAGATGAAAATCAGAGAAAATCATTAAAACTTTTCTAATTCATTTTTTCATAGATTTCTATGAGATTTACTCATACACAACTTTATCGAACATAGATTAAAATGCCCGGTCTAATTAAGTGCAAATACACTTGAACTGATTTATTTAAAATTAATGTTGAATCAGCTACTTCCTTTATGTTGTAATTTAGTTTTCCTCTTAATCTCATTATATCTCAGTACAGGTCAAGTTCCTTACATTACAATTTAATTTTTTTTCTTTTGAGAAAAAAAAATGAAGGAAGAGGTGTGGCCTTTTTCTGTTTCTAGACAATTTGAGATTAATTTTTAATAATTTCATTTTTTCTAGGGAAATTTTTTATACGTAAAGTGAATCCTTTTACAAATTTCATACAAGGATATTGATTATATATAAAAGACAACGGTTGCTGAGGGCAACATTGTTAAATTAATATGTATCTTATATTCCTGACTTGGAATACTAAAGAAATTCAATATATCACACATACATGTACAACAAAAAAACTAAACATTTTTCGCAGTAATTACTTGAGTCATTTCATTCGGACAAGTTTGTTAAAAAAAAAATAAGTTCCATTGAAAAAAGTAATGCCTTTTTTAAGTCACGCTAATTTAGTAGCCTCATATACATAGCTAACAAATTGCACTATACTATATATTGGGTGTTAGAATGTCATTTTAACATGAGCGGCTAATTATATTTTATTCGTGCAAGTCAAATATGAGAGCTAACTTCAAAACCACCAAATTAATGGAATTATCTTCAAACTTGGAAGAAATCTCGGAATTTTTGGGTTATAAAGAAAATGAAATAATGATATAAAATTTAATTTTTTCTCATTTTACATGATTATGTGTGTGTTTGTGTGTATGATTTCATTTATTCCGTTAAATATTAATGTGTGCGTATGTATGTGTTTAATTTCACATACTTTTGTTCATTTTTATATGAATTAAGTACATAAAATGAATAAATTGTGTGTGTGTATATGTATGTAGAGCAACCTGCTTTTCTCTTTTGTATTATATATGAATGAATTTTCAAGATACACACACAAATACACATACAATCAAATCATACTTTTATCGATCGCTTTCGGTGGAGCAGAGCAACTATCGCTGTTTTTTTTTTTATTGTTGGTACAATGTACATAGAAATTTGCCTCCTTTTAGCAACTCATACAGTTACACACAGAAGGGGAGATTTTAAACAAACCTGTTTCTGGGTGGTAAAATTCTGCATATACAGAGGAATGGGATTACATATCTAAAGGGGGAGGTTGGTGATATATTCTGTACTGTTGTAAAGTCAAGATGAAACAAAGAAATTGGTTTCTAAGGTTCCGTTCTAAAGTCAAAATAATGATAAACTGGATAAATTTGATTTTCTTGGAATTTTTTTTTGGATTTTATGAATGTCAAAATAAATATTTATTTAATGATAAAAAAATTATCACTGTCACATGATATGTGTGACGTGTGTGATAATGTCGGTCTTCAAAATATGTATTAAGTCCTGTCTAAAGCCAATTTTGTGCGAACTCATGATTTTGGTTTCGCTTTAGGACAAGATTAATTTTGTTTGCTCAACATCTTCATTTATCCTGACAATTTTCCGATAAACGATGGAGTCTTGTTGGCAAAAGTGAAGGAACATTAATTTCCTTGTATTGCTTCATAATTGTACTTATAATGTGAAGGAGCAATAAAACTAATTTGTATTTTTCTTATCTTTAATTTCATGTAGAAATGGTTGATGCCATGAAAAAAGTTGCATCACTTGACGTCGAACTCACCGTTGAGGAACGTAATTTGTTGTCTGTCGCCTATAAAAATGTTATTGGTGCACGTCGGGCTTCATGGAGAATTATTTCTTCCATTGAGCAAAAGGAAGAGAACAAAGGTGTCGAAGAGAAACTTGAAATGATCAAGAATTATCGTTCTCAAGTTGAAAAGGAATTGCGTGACATTTGTTCAGATATTTTGGAAGTTTTGGATAAACATTTAATTCCATGTGCATCAACCGGTGAAAGCAAGGTATTTTATTACAAAATGAAGGGTGATTATCATCGTTATTTAGCTGAATTCGCTACTGGCAATGACCGTAAAGAAGCTGCCGAAGCCTCATTGGTCGCCTATAAGGCTGCCAGTGACATTGCTATGACTGATTTACCTCCAACACATCCAATCCGGTTGGGACTAGCACTTAACTTCTCGGTGAGTTATTTAACATTAAACATTTTACACTCTTAATATATGAGTAAAAATGATTTATTTTAAATAGGTCTTCTACTATGAAATTTTGAACTCTCCTGACCGTGCCTGTCGCTTAGCAAAGGCTGCGTTTGATGATGCTATTGCCGAATTGGATACTTTAAGTGAAGAGAGTTACAAAGACTCGACACTGATTATGCAACTACTGAGAGATAATCTTACATTATGGACGTCTGATATGCAGGGAGACGGTAAATTACCTTAATATGACAAACTTCAAAGAAAAATAAATCTAACCATCATATTATTCATTTCATTCTAGGCGAAGGTGAACAGAAAGAACAAGTCCAAGATGTTGAGGACCAAGATGTGTCGTAAATGTGAAGTATCCTTGTCCGCGCGTGTGAATTTATTTTATTGAAAAATAATATTAAGCATTATTACTATAAGATATCTATAAATAATAAGATTTCAACATCAATAACAACAACTACAGCATATTGAATATAAAGCAACAGCTGCAACAGCATAAAAATCAATTAGATTGCATGGTAAAAAAAAATAATAAGAACAAAATTATAATAATAATAATAACAGTTTTCTTTTATTTTTTAAAATACAACAAAAAATAACAAAAAAAAATCATCATTAAGCTTATTAAATTAAATTAAATAAAAAAAAAACAGTTTTTCATATACAGAATAAAAGTAATAATAATAAAAATAAAAGAGAAACACAAATAAAAATACACCATTTATTAAATATAAAATAAAAAAAATTTCATAGAATCACAAACACACACATACACAAAAACACATAAACACAGATTTGAAAAAGAAAAATACTTATAGATTGATAATAAATATAAAGATAATATGATTAATTAAAATAAAATTATAACTTTATAAAAGTAAAAAACAAAATTAAAGGCTAAAAATAAAATAAAATAAAAAAATTACACAAGGAAACACAAAAAAAAAATAAAATAAAAAATTTAGACGTTATTATGTATATTCTCATGTTTCATGATCATCACCACTAATTATTATTATTACGATTATTACTAATCTAAACATATATTAAACAAACAAGAAAAAAAAAGGAAAACAATTATTCATTGATTTTCAATACACATACAACATAATCATTAATCATCATCTCTAAAAATAAAATTAAAGATTAACTCATTTTTCATATTCTCTTTTTTACATATTATAATTATTAAAAGAAAAAAAAATTAGATTCATTCAAAAAAAAGAAAAAAACATAGGTGTCAGTGTGTTGCTTTATGATAACAAAAAAGAAACAAAAAAATCGTTTTAATTATATTATTATTATTATTACTTCTTTCAGTCACACAGTTTCTAATTTTTATTTTTTTATTCGGTTTATCCTAATATAATATATTATATTTTTCCAACAACCGGTAGTATTGTTTATTAATTATTATTATTAAAAAAAAAATAAATTAAAAAAAGGAAAAAAATAAAGGATATACATATATTAATAATATTAATATAAAAAAAGTAATAATAATTATTATTATTATTAAATCAATTATCAATCATTATTATTCAAAAAAATAAAAATAAACAAAATTCATTATTATTCGGCAAAAAAGTAAAGATAAAAAAATTAATTAATTACAAATGTACTCATGTGTTCTCTGCATTAAAGTAATATTAAATAAATAAAGTAATTGTCTGAAACTTAAATAAAAAATTAAAAAAAAAACACATATTAGTATATGATTTTTTGTGTATTCAAAACACACACACACACATGCTTCATTAATTCAAATTTTTTTTTTTTAATCTTATAACTATAATTATGATGTTTATTATTAACTGAGTAATAAAAATGATCGCTATTCATTCCGTTATCTTTTTATTTGTATTTTTTAATTTTTTTGTTTTATTTCACATTTCATTTCATATATTTTTTTCATGTAAAAGTGATGATTTGTTGCATTTATCTACATTTATTTGTTTGTTGCTTGAAATACTAACATTTTTTATTCAATAACCCCTTTTTGAAGAAAGAAATTTTAAGTCTAGAAATCGTGACACGTGAGTATATAAACATTTTTTGTTCAATTTCATATATTTTGCCTTCTTTTTTTTTATTTATAATTAAAATTGGAAAGAAAATTAAAAGTTAAAAGTAAATCATAATTATTACTATAGTAAAACATTATTCACGCATATTATCAGCTAAATGTGAGTAGATAAGTAAAAAAAAATATTTCTTTAATTAAAAATTAGAAGCTTTGTAATAATATCAATCAAAAATATTTAAAAAAAAATAATAATAATAATAATTTAAAATAAAAACTGTGTATGAAGGATCATAATAATGAAATTTAGCATGAAATTTAGATTATTATTACGATTTAATGGAAGGAAAATTAAATAAATAAATAAAATAATAAAAAGAGCTTCAAAAATTGATTGTATTTTTTATTTAATTTAATTTTTAGTTTTTTATTTTACCTTGATTTATTCCCCTTTTAGTAGAATGCTTCACTCATGATAATCATTTTCATCAGTATACTGCAAGAATTTAATTTATTAATTTTATTTTTAAATTCAAAGCACAAAAACACACACACACCTGCAGAGATATATGATCAGTTAGATGTTTGATAAAGAACGTGGAATAATATAAGGCGATAATATTAAATGAATACACTTCCGATAAGAGTAGCGATAATTGAATAATTTTAGACAATAGGCCATTCCAAATAACTTTTTCTAATATAAAATCTATTTCAAATGTTTTCAATGGAAAAAAATTTCAATGAATATAATGAAAATAATTTATAAAAAAAATACTGCCGCTTTTATAGACCAAATATGGTAGGAAAGGAAATAGGAAAACGTTATTACATTTTATATTATTATTCTTATTCTTATAAATTTAGTTAGAATTGTACTCACTTTAGACTTAAACATGTATGAGGAATTGCACCTTTTTTATGTTTTTGGCCTAAAAATTACATGCAGCAACTTTTAAGGAAAAATGTTTCGATAATGGGGTTTCATTTTTAAGGTGCAATTACTCATTTCAGACATAAAAGCACTAAAATGGTAAATTTTTGTGAAATAAATTGTTAGATTAGATACATTTCAATACATAATTGATAAAATAAAGGTAAAAAAAACAGGAATTTTATGTTTTCATTGAAAGCCTTCATCAATTGAAACGAAAACGAAGTGAAATAAGAATATTTCAACCGTCAATTTGAATTTTTGATTGTTTACTTTGTATTAACTGTCAATTTCACTCATTTTAAGCGTATTTCTGAAAAAATTGTCGTTATTGGGCGCGGTCATGCTGTCCGTCGGTGTGTGTCGTTTTTCATCCGTTATTCCACTTCTCTTGAGAATGATCTTTCAGTGTGAGGTACATTTTTTTCAAATTCAAAATATAAAATTAAAACCGATTTTGGTTGAATAAAATCCATTACACGAAATGCACTTATGCAAATCGTTCAGTGCATGAAATTATTTGTCTTTTTCAATGTGTACAAAAATTTCGGTGTTGTAACTTGACAAATTTTCATCGAATTTTCACACAATTCAAAGGTTAGGAAATTTAAATTCAATTGATTCATGATACAAACCTTCAATTAACATATAAAGTAATATAATTATCCTTTAATAAATAATAATTTTTTTTTTAATTTTTCATAATTTTTAGTTAAATTCCTCTAAGAAAATGAGGCATTGGAAATACATTGCCAGAACAGTTTTCGTCCAAAACAATAATGTAGATGAGGCTTGTCGCATTCTCAACAGAATCCTTGGAAAAGAGGAAATCCTCGATCAATTTAGACGTACAAGATTTTATGAAAAACCCTTTTTAACAAGACGCAGAATTAATTTTGAAAAATGCAAAGCAATTTATAATGAAGACATGTCAAGGAAAATTCAATTTGTCTTAAGGAAAAATCGAGTAGATCCTTTTCCAGGATGTAGTTAAATTTGAATAGGATACTTAATAGATTTAAAATAAAAATTATAAAAAATTAGACAAAAATTTGTGGTTTTCATTTCATGTGTTTTGGAAATTTGAGTGCTCATCTGTCACTTTTATGAAAAAAAAAACAACAACAAATTATTCAAAAGTGATGATGCAAAGTAAAAGTAGGTAGATTTTTAAATTAAATTAAGGTGATTTGGGTAAGATGTCAGCTAAATTAGAACTAACAATAAGAGGTCTGTTGAAACACATTGAAGAGGCAGTAAAAGAAGATCACACAGATTGGAGAATCAAAAAATATGTAAAAACCTTAGATGGACTGTTAGCTGACTTGGAGCATTTGTAAGTTTAAAAATTTTCCATGTAAAAAAACGAGATTAATTTGATTTTTTGTAGTGATCCTGAAGAGACTAATATTCATTCATATAAAGAACGAGCTGCAGTTGTAAAGAAAATAATTAATTACAAGGAACAAGTAGAAAATAAGACTCCAAATACTGTAGGAGATGTCTTGACTGAAATAAATTCCATCAAAAATGCACGAATTCATCAAGAGTTACGAAAAGAATTACTTGGGAGTGAAAATAGTGGATTACGACAAAGGTCAAATGTTCCGATTGGCGATGATAATCTTGAACAAGCCGTCAAACACTATTCAAGCTTACAAGAAAAGCTGACAGAAGATATGCTTGTCTTGACGAGAAATCTAAAAGAACAAAGTCAAACGATGAATATGATAATTAAAAAAGACACCGAAATTGTTGCCAAAAGTTCACAAATATCAGATAAAAATTATGATGTATTAGAAAGTGAGTCAAATAAGTTGGCCGATCATTCAAAAAAGGCGTGGAAATGCTGGATGTGGCTCATGATTGCTTTGGTATTGGCTATTTTTCTAAGTAAATTTCATTTTAAGACCCTTATCGTAATTTTTTAATGTTTCTTTTTATTTTCAGCAATGGTAATGTTCATGCGAGTTACCAAAAAAAGGACAACATAACAACATTCAAAATTATTTTATTAAAAACATGCTTTTATTTTAATTAAAAAAATATGACAATTAAAATCCATATTTGCTAGATGCTGCTCGTTTATTTTGACGATTCGCCGCCCACATAGCTTCCAATTCCTGCTCATTTGCTAATGCTCGTTGCGCCAATTTGGTGATTTGGGAGTTGCGTTTACCAGTCTTATCATAGCCCTCGAGTTTTCCCGTTGGTACAAATTGTGTTGAGCGTGCTAGTTGTTGTCGTAAAAATTCTTCACGATTCGGTTTAAGGTCAGCATCAGATATCTCAATGAAATTAAGGTCCTCAGACATTTTTGCACGTTTCGCTTTATTTCCACCTATTAATTGCTGTACAGCACTTTGATCGATTGAAGGGTATTGATCTGTAGATTCAGGAACTGGAATTTCTTCTTCCATTACTTGATCTTGTATTCCAAACATTGAATTTTCAATTTTTGTTTTTGTTTCAGCCATTTTTGCCGCTTTTTTTGCGACCATTAACGTTATCTCATTGCTACTGATATCAGGTAATTTTTCTTCCTTGTCCAGGGAAAAGAAATCATTTGAATTCATATCATCATCATCGTCACTATCTTCTTTCACAATGGGAGCATTGACATTCTTCTGAGTTTGATTCTTTTTACTACTACTAGGAGTTGGATTAATTCCTTTCTTTAAGGCTTCTTGATGTTTCTTAACTGAATCAGGTATTAAAGAAGTAACTTTTTTATTAACTGTCGCACTACTCGTTCCTGGAACAGAATTTTTCGGATTTACAACAAACGAAGTTTCTGTTTTCGGTTTGGGTAACATTTTTAGGAGGCCGGATCCTTTGGAAGGCCCTGATTGTGCAACACCAACTTTTTTAATATCCATGTCTTCATCCTTAAAGTCTTTTAGTGATGGAATCGTTATCTTTACTGGACCTTTAATTGGTTTCGGTTTTGGAGGCGGCTCAGATGGTAAAGCCTTCTTTTTCAGAAATTCATCATCTTCTTCCTCTATAATACCGGCAGTGAGTTTTTGTTCCAATGTTTGTTTCTTCGGTGGAGGTAATTTCAAATGAATCAAAGCTTCTGTTGTATCATTTCCATGAAGATCTTCCTCATCTGAGATATTTCCATTATTTTCTATTGAATTTGAAACTGTAACTTTTGCTGGTGGAAGTTTTAATTTCTTAGGAGGACTTGAAACTTTTATTTCACCAGTCACTTTTTCTTCTTGAATTTCTTCCTCTTCCTCATCACTACTGGCGTCACTGTAATCCACTAATCCCAACATTTTTAATTTAATTATACTTTAATTTTTGCGGATTTGATTACAAAACATTCAACATTTTATAAACAAACACTCATTTTGTGAGTGACTTGCACCCAGTACTGACGTTTTTGACAGCTGCTCAAATAAACAATCATGCAAAAAAATTGTTTAATTTTAGCTTGATTTGTGTAAATTTAATAAAAATAAGAAGGAAAACAAGCACAAAATTATGGTAAAAACACGTATTAATATCCATATGGATAACTTTGATGATCACGCTAAGGATATCTTGAAAGATATTTATCAAAACTCACTTAATTTTGATATAATATTGCGCGTTGGTAAAAGGTATTTACATTTGCTGATATTCTTTATCTAGAATTACTGATAATTTATTTAAATTTATAGGAAATTTCCTGCTCACAAGGCTGTATTGGCATTTGGAAGTGATTTTTTAAAAGAAATGATTGAAGAAAATGCTGCCCTGCAACCAGGCATCACTCCAAACATCAGTATTGCTGATGTTGACCCAGAAATTATTGAACAAGTCCTTAATTTTATTTACACTGGTATGAAATTCATGTAAAATATTTGAATATTTAATATGAAATAAAAATTTTACATTTCAGGTGAAACTCGTTTAAAAGAAGAACGTTTCATGGAATTCGTTGATGTCTGTAATTTATTGAAGTTAAAAAGTATGGCAAATTACGAGTATGTCAAATACATAAATGTCTCAGAAGAAAACCAGGGTGCCGAGGGAACATCAAACACACAACCAGAACAACCACAATACATGGACAATGTTACAATAATAGGAGATGATTATGCTGAAATCGTGAAATCCGTGACACAAGAAGAAGTGATGAATGAAGAAGGAGTTGTCATATATCCAAATTCACTTCCAGAAAATAGTGGTTATGATGTGATTGAAGTCATTGAACAACAAACAACTGAAGATGAAAATTTTGAAACAAAATACCAACCAAGTACGAAACGGAAACGATTATCAGCGCATTTACGTGAAGGTGATCCACAATACAAAGAGAATCTAGATAACGCAATGCATGACATAATTTATAATAAGATGAGTTTTAAGACAGCAAGTGAAAAATACAATTTGTCCAAAACGATTTTGTGGCGATTGTGTCAACAATCACCCGAATATGAGTCCCAAAAAGATAACCCGGGCAACCAAGAATTGAATAACACGCTTTTGGAAGAACTGACAAACGGTGAAACGCTACTTAGTATAAGTAGGAAATACAGTATTCCTGTATCGACGTTACATCGACGCAAAACAATGTTATGGGAAAAGGGTGAACTTCCAGAAAATGTACGAATCAAGCAGAGAAATCGAGGTGAAGATTTTGCCCAAAGACTTGAATCGGCCATTAGAGAAGTTGAGAATGGACTTTCACAAACTGAAGCAGCCAAAAAATACAGAATTCCTAAGACAACAATTTGGCGACGACTTAAACGGACAAATCCAAAACTTGCAATTGCAATCAAAATGGAAACTGGCAGTTCGGAAGAACAGGCATATGAGATAATTGAAGGAACAATGAAACATGAGCAATTTCGAATAATTGAATCGTCGCAAACAGAAGATGATGAATCATACAAGATAATGGATACGTCAGAAGCACAAGAAGTCCAAGAGAACCAAGAAATAGTAAATTTCAAAGCCGAAGAATCGTAAATGAAATTCTTTCTTTTTTTTAAAACTTTAAATAAGATAAACTAAGATGATTGTACAGCAAGTGTGAATTTAAATGTGTAAGTTTTGTGCTATGTCACATTAGAAATAATAAAACGAAAATGATTCAATCTAAATATAAGTTTAATATTTTTTTTTTCTTTTTCAATAAGTTAACAAACTTCGTATCATCATATCTAATAATATTATTTTAGTTCATATCATTGTAAAATAGTTCAAATCCTACGAATTTATGTTTTTTTTTGTTTTTCATTTTCCTATCGTTATCAATTAAAAATTAATTCTTATTATAGCCATTCGGTGAATAAATTTCATTTCAAGTCTGCGAATTTTCATGTAAATATTTTAACCAAAGCATAATTGCAGCAAATAATAAAAGTTACAAGCATAATAATTTTTGTTAAAGTTGATTCGTATTTTTTTCAATTCTTTTTTGGAAAAAAAGGCACGTATAATTTTATTTTACTTATATTAATTTAATGATAATTTGAAATTTATGAAATGAAATCAGATCTTAAATGGGGTTATTTTTTATAATATAATTCAATAATTTTAAGTAATTTTTTATTTTAAAATAGAAAAAGTTTCATAAGATTCTATTAAATTTTTTTTTCTAGTGATAAAGTATCAAAATTACTTTTCGAGATTCATTTTTTTCATATCTGTAAAGGTTTTTGTTACCTCAATCAAATTTTGGTTTTTACACACCCTTATTAAGAGATTTTTAGTTAAATTTACTAAAATTACTTTTTTTTTCAAGATAATGAGATAATTGTTAAGAATTTGATTAAAAATGTCTAAAACTGCCATTAATTTTTCAAAGAAATTTAAAAGAAATTTTGAAAAAATATATTTTTTTTTGTATTTTAGGACGGATGTGTATTAAATTGATATCAATTGAAAAAATAATCATAAATTTTTTTAAATGTATAGAGAAATATCAAAAAATTGAAGCAAATTGAAATTCTATATTTTAATTTCTATTAAAGAGATTGGACTTTTTTCAATGCTAATTTTCATTGATTCTATGATTTTATTTTATTTTTATTTTTTTGATTAAATCTAAGTATGATGTAACTTTTACTAATATTATTTTTTTTCATATTTCCTAAAAATTTAATATTAACTACTAATATAATAAGCGCACAATATATTCGATCACTGTCTTATGTTTTATTCAATAAAAACTAAGATTCAATTCTCCAGTTTTATCAGTATTTTGTTAGTTTAACTTGACTTTATGCGAGTTTGGTCAAAAATATGAGATTTTTTGTTGTTTAAACTTAAAAGGTGGCTTTTAAATTCATTTTAAAACTGATAAAATTTTTTTATCGTTCTTTGTATCAGTTTATAAAACAAATTTAACTGATAATAATACTAAAGGAACTAACATTTTCGTGTCACTTGTAATTTTAATTTTGGCATCAACAGTTTTTTGTGTGGTGATGAACATTTCACACTTGAATTTGTAATCAGATCATAAGCTTGTTTAATTTCACTTGGAGTGAGATGATGTTGACTTATCATACCACGCAGAGAACAGTAGTTCTTATCTTTGTCTTTGATACTTGAGTAGAAAAATAGTGGGTGATGTGTTCGTTTGATGTTTGTTTTATTTGCACAAATCCCTGTTATATAGACGTCCTCTAAATGAAAAAATGGTGTATGAAGACTGACATTGTACAGACGATTTACTGCATTCAAGGACATCAAATATGCTGTTCCACTCAAATAACCGGGATATACATCGAATGGAAATAAGTAATATGGTGCATACCACTTACTTGTTACATCAGCAACTGGTTTCACACCTACATGGATAAAAATTTAATTGGTCTGATTAAATGTGTATGAAAAATTAACACATACCACAAAACAGATGACCTAGAAGTAAATCCTTTTTATGTATCAACCTGTTTTTAGCTGATTTTACGATGATACTTTCACGATTATGGAAACTGATTGTTGCATCGTACAGTGGTACAGTTCCTCCGAGAAGAATGTGAACTAGATTTGGTATATTCACAAATGTATCGTCATCAACTTTTAAAACATATTTCACTAGAATTTTACATTACAACATTATTTCTTATCAAAACCGCATAAATGTTTCTCGTAATTACTTACCCTTATCATCACAGTTATTTGTCACCCATTTGAGTAACATGATGGATTTTAATGTTAAGTTATTGTATGAATCGAGAAAACCTTCCTGTAAAATATCACCATACGCATCTGATTCTTGATTAATTCGGTTTTGAACGTCATCAACAAAATCTTCCTCTGTGAAGGCATACTGTGTTTGTCCCAATAAAAATACAAGCTTAATTGTAAATTTTTGCTCCGAAATTTTGAGAGGCTTTTTTTCTTCTTTAACCGGAATTCCATTGAGTTCACTCAAAATATTTGCTTCAGAGAGGTCTTCAGTTGAAGTGTATTCTTCCCAGTCTTTGGCATTTGGTTCCAAGTAATCCTTAAGTCCACTATGAATTGTTTGAAACTTATCATAATTGAAGTCACTTATATTTCCCCATGATTCTCGAATACTTTCACGTGCATCGAAATTATGTACAGCTGAACATACAACCACAAGTATGAGGACTTTTTCATTATTTCGACTATCACAAATGTAATTTGGCTCAATAATTGTTGTATTTCGATAAGGAAACACATAATCTTCTACTTTGCGTGAAATGTTAGTCCACCATCCGGGCAATGCGACAGATCTGCGTTTGGTGACTGTGTGAAACATCGGAATATATAAAAATGAGAAGAAGACTAAGCTGAGCAAAATGAAAACCAGGCGAATTTTCACCGGTTTATTTGTCACAAGCATGCTTCTTGGTGTCTCAACTTCAATTAATTCTTCTTCATTGCTCGGATCAAGTAAATTTATCGTTTCATCATCACAATCTTCTTCCTCGGAATGATTGACATTGAGTAAAGTGCCTTCACGTCCATAATTTGTCGCATTTCGTTTATAAATTGATCCATTTCTTACCTGCTCGTACATATCATTTGATAGCGTACTTTTTTGTCAATTGTTATTGGCAGCTTTGTTATTTCAGTAAATTATAAATGGATTTAAGTTAATGATATGTTAATGTATGATGTTCATGTGACATGAATAATTAATTGGGTTTTTCTAGTGATAATTATGAAGACATTTTACTTACATACACCTTTAAGACTTGAGAGTGTCTGCTTGATGTTTTGTATTGCGTTTTATTGAAGTTATTTCATTTTTTCAACTAAAATTATTACATTTGCGTTTCATACGAATATTTATTCACAATTTTTATGGTTTCGTCTTTTTGTTTTGATTTGTGTCAATTTGACATTTACCCTCATGTACTCGGGTTTACGATATTCGTGAATTGGGTCGGCTTTCAATCGACATAATCGAGTCGGTAAAATGCATGGATGATTTCCTAAAAAACCGGTTGGATCATGAGTTGATTTGCAATTTAGTCTCAAGGACGTTGCTTTAAACTTTTTCTCTTTCATAAATCAGTTTTCATTTGATTTAAATTTTACACACATACATACATTATGGCTATAAAGCTATAGAAATTAAAGGAATTCTGATCAAAACACAGAATTTTAATGAACTAACTTCATAATCTACATATATTTGAGGTGTTTTTTATTTATCAATTTGTAAGGATAACAATCTATTTTATTTCAAAGCTGATGGTTGAGGAATACGGAATTTTTGCATTTCCACTTCAGCCTCAAAGTAACTCATGGTATTGTAGTTGTAATATTCTGGTACTTTATATTCTCCATCAGACTTTGCTCCAGGTCCACTTGGTCCTGCATTTTGCTTCACACAATTTGGACTTAAGCCTTTGACTAAAATCAATGGGAAATTATTGTATCGATATGTTGTCAAAAAATACTAAAAATGAAAAAAGTATGTAAACTTACCATTTGCTAAAGGATCCTTTTGAACACTGCCTGCAGCTGGAGCTTTAGGTTTTCCTGCAGTGCAAAAATGACGTAAAATTTGGGAATTTCTCAGTAAAACTCTGGAAAAATTCATTTTCGCCAATAATACACTATTGTATAATCGACAGCTGATTCAAAACTGAATTAGCGTGTCATGTCACTTGATAGATGTCAAATATCAATTCAAACAAATTTCAGTATATTTTTTTATTTCATAATGCAATAATCCAGGATACAACATAAAATTATAAAATTCATCTTTAAAGCACTTCAATTTTTGATAAAATATTTTTTAAAAACTCATTAGATTGGTGAACATGGAAATCTACGATTTTCACTTCCATCATCATCACTCGTATCATTTTGTAGATCCTCTAATGGGGTTTCCACTACTTCATCTTCAGAAATACTATGATCTGGCATATTTAGTGGAAAATCTCTTGCAACAGATCTAAAAGTATGATGTCGTTGTAAAATTAATCGTAAAAAGTCTTCATCAAATGAATCTTCGTAAGCTAACGTTTTGGTGCACAATTTCAAATTACGTCGAACACATTTTTCTAATCCACTCAAATCTGGTGGTTTTTCATTGCTTGGAACCCAAATTTTAACATCTGAATCAATGCCACTCGTGGCCAAAAATGGAAATGCGGGATGTGGTTCCAAAACATTGACCGCTCCATTTTCATCACCTCGCATCCATTGCACAATTTTTGTGGTTTTTTTATCCCAGAAAAATATATTACCACAATCACTTCCACTTACAATAAATTCAGAGCCTGACCCAAAAAAGTTGACTCCTTTGATAGTTTGAGAATTTAAATGTCCTTTGTAGTTATGTTCAAACTTTCCTTCATCGTTATTACGATTGAAGAGATAAATGTCATCATCTGCATAACTAGCAAGGATTTCATTTCCAAAATTATTATATACAGCCGCTGTTACACTGACTCCGTATTTTGTTTTCTGTAAATTCAAAATGGAATTTAAAATGTGAAACTGTAAGAAAATTTTGTCAACTTACATTTTTGAAAGATTCTGGTATATAATTTTTCATAACAGTTTTACAGTTGCGACGATCATAAACTCGGACGTATTTGTCACGACCATAAACACAAAATTCATTGTAAAGTGGATTTGTACTGACACCATAAAGTGTCACCTTTATATTTTTTTCATTCTTTACGATCACTAATCTTTTAGTTTTAGGCTCTCTCATATCTATGCTAATTACAAGTCCATCTTCTCCTGCTGTCAGAACATCACACGGATGACTTTGACCGACTGCAACTCTGTGAACGGCCCCACTATGTTGAAATAACTTTGAAGAATATGGTCTACCACCACTAGAAGGCATTACATGGTTCCGAACCAGGCCATCTCGTGCTGTGGTAACTAGTTTAATGTCAGGTCCATTTCCATAAAATTTTGTTTGAAAGACATTGTGTCTGTGTCCACTTTTGAAGACACGTGCAACAGTTCCAGTTGTCCAATTCCATAGTACAACTTTTAAATCATCTGAGCCGGATGCAAGTAAATGACCGTCTGAACTGAAATTTAATCCGTTAACACAACCCTCGTGTCGCTCAAGTTTTGCCATCAGTTCAAGACGTTCTACGCAGTTTAAAGAACCCGACACACGAGTTTTGAACATTTGAGGATCTCGTCCTGCAAGACATCGACGACCATGGCCACTTAGTCCATGTTCTCGGTAATAAAGTTCACGTAATGCCACCCAAGTGCACTTTGGACGTTCAATATTGAGAAAATTAACATCAACTGTTTCATCGTCAGAACTTGTTTCATCATCAATATGGTTATCACTAAAAAAGTGAATGTTAAAAAAAAACAATTATTGACTAGAAATAGAAAAAACTTACAAATCACTTTCTGATGACGATGAAGAACTACTGGAAGAAGTAGATGATATGTCACTATTTATTGTATCATCGACTTCATCATTATCACCAGCTTCGTTATCAGCTTGCAGCTCTTCAAGGTATTCAGGTGGTGGAGGTGCCGCATTTCTTGCTTCATGTTTTCTTTGTCGCTTATTCCCACCAGATAAAATATTCTCTCTCATCTCCTCGTCACTTGAGCTCAACTAAAAAATTATTCATTAAATTATTTTACAAAATATTTCCATAATCAATTTTACATCATCTTCATTTTCCTTTGAATTTTGATGATTTCTATAATTTCGAGAAGAAAAACGTTTTTTTCTTACAGGTAAGCCTTCTTCAGGCGCCAGTACATTACTAGTATTTGGCAGTGAGTCTGTATGATCAATTGATGGAGATGAATGTAAAGAGTCATCATCCTCGACTTTTGGTTGGGTCATTGATGAAGTGGAAGGTCCAGGTCTCTCATTATCAAGTTCCATACGAGATGTTATTGTCGGCTTTGATTCAGATTGATCATGATTTGTACTCACACAAGACTCATGATCATCATTTTTATTTTCACTGTAAATTTTTTGAACATCCGACATTTTATATATTGAAACTGAAATAAAAGATGTCATCAATTTTCTCACCTTTCTTTGTTTGAGCTTTCCATGATTTGCAAGTGTTTGAATAATGGTTTTTTTTATAAATTAATGCTAGTTATTTCATTTCCATTAAGCATTTTACTTATTTTATCAAAATTCCTTGTAATGACTATGATTCAATTTATTTCGCAGTTCTCTATAGAAATCCTAATCACTAAAATGTTTATTTATATTATTAAGCCATTCCAACTCAGATTACTTTTAGCTGTCTGCGTTCAACTGACATTCAAACTTGGGACATCCTTTTTATTTTGACGTTTATCTTATTCTGCATCTGACATTTTCTGCCATTTTTGCTGTAAGCAACGTGGAACAGCAGAATATTTTATATAAATTCAACATTAAAATCCACAATTTATTGTGTGAAAATACGTGAAAAAGTGAAAATATATGCAAAAGAAGTGAAATAAGAATTGTGCAACATGGCAAGATACATACAACGTCCGGAAAATGCCCTTAAAAGAGCGAACGGTAAGTGTCTGAATTTTGTATCTATAGAAAGTAAATCATACACCGTCATCATCATGATTATTGTTCTTATTATTGATTTCTATAAATAGCACAAAAATGTTTTATCAGAAAATTTACGAACTTGAATTAATATTTGAAATTTTGCAGAATTCATCGATGTTGGAAAACCAGCGCGTGCATTGGATACACTCCAAGAAGTTTTCCGTAACAAAAAATGGACTTACACCTGGTCTGAGTCGGTCATTGAACCAATTATGTTCAAATACTTAGATTTGTGTGTGGAACTGAAAAAATCCCATATCGCTAAGGAGGGCTTATTCCAATATAGGAACATGTTCCAATTGGTAATACTTTCACTTTTTGCATTTATGATTGAAATTACCATAATATTATTTTTACAATTACAGGTTAACGTTGGTTCATTGGAAAATGTTATCCGAGGCTATTTGAAAATGGCAGAAAAACGGACAGAAGAAGCTCAAAAGAAATCTTCAGATGCTGTTTTAGATATTGACGATTTAGATAACTTGACAACACCAGAAAGCATCTTAATGTCAGCCGTTAGTGGTGAAGATGCACAAGACCGTTCCGATCGTACGATTCTCTTGCCCTGGGTGAAATTCCTTTGGGAATCATACTGTCAATGTCTCGAATTGCTAAGAATTAACTCACATTGTGAGAACTTATATCATGATATTGCTCGTATGGCATTCCAATTCTGTCTCAAGTACAATTGTAAGATGGAATTTCGTAAATTGTGTGAGAAATTGAGGAAGCATTTGGAAGATATTTGCAAACCGAGTACTCAAGCTGCCAATGTGAGTATTCAACGTCCCGAGACACAACAACTTAATTTAGATACACGTTTGTATCAATTGGACAGTGCCATTCATATGGAATTGTGGCAAGAAGCTTATAAAGCAATTGAAGACATTCATGGATTGATGGGTCTTTCAAAAAAAGCTCCTTTACCAAAAACAATGGCCAACTATTATCAGAAACTTGCTATGGTGTTCTGGAAAGCCGGTAACAAGTTATTCCATTCAGCTGCTTTACTGAAGTTCTTCCAGTTATCTCGTGAAATGAAGAAAAATATTACAACTGAAGAATTGCAACGTCTTGCTTCACATGTTTTGATTGCAACTGTTGCAATTCCATTGCCATCAGCACATCCTGAATTTGATAGATTTATTGAAACAGATAAAAGTCCGTATGAAAAAGCACAAAAACTTGCCACATTACTTGGACTTAATCAACCCCCAACTCGTGTCTCACTCTTAAAAGATGTTGCACGATTGAATGTTGTACAATTAGCTGATCCAGCTTTTCAGAATCTTTTCAAGTGGTTGGAAGTTGAATTTGATCCACTAAAATTGTGTGGACGTGTACAGACATGCATTGATGTCATGAATACACCTGAAAACGAACATTTAGCTCAATATGTTGCTGCAATTCAACATGTTACTTTAGTTCGTCTTGTACGTCAAATTTCACAAGTTTATCAATCAATTGATTTTACACGAATCTTGGAATTGTCTAAATTCGCGACAACTTTCCAACTTGAACGCATCCTGGTTGATTGTGTTCGTCACAATGATATGCAAATTACGATTGATCACAAAAATAAATGCATTCATTTTGGTACTGATTTGACAGAAAGTCAACGTGAAGATAATCCTGATGGTCCAACACTTCAAAGTATGCCTTCAGAACAAATTCGTTCTCAATTGGTTAACATGTCAGTTGTTCTACATCGTGCATTGCATACAATCAATCCAAATCACAAGAAAGCGGAAAGAGATGCAATGAGACAACAACTTGTTCAATATTATCATGAAAACAAATTACGCGCGCATCAGCAAATCCTTCAACGTCAAAAGGTAATTGAAGATCGCAAGGAGTATATCGAGCGATTGAACACTGAACGTGAAGAGCTTGAATTGAGACGTCAGGAAGAGCAACAACGTGCTATCAAATTAGCTGAACAAAAAC
Organism: Culicoides sonorensis; assembly: GCA_900002565.1. Lineage (NCBI taxonomy): Eukaryota > Metazoa > Arthropoda > Insecta > Diptera > Ceratopogonidae > Culicoides > Culicoides sonorensis. The sequence continues at coordinate 293,185 of LN483418.1, forward strand.
GTCTTGAAATGGAACTGGAAGAACGTCAACGTAAGAAACATGAAAATGAAATTGCTATGATTAAAAAGAAGAACTATGAAGAACGTGTTCAACAAATTTCGAAAACAGAAATTGGTAAAAAGATCATTGAGAAATTGGATAAAAAAGAAGATCAAACCTTGGATCCTGATGCATTGGCTGCAATTGAACAAGATCAACTTGCAAAAGAACGCAAAGAATTGCAATCGAAACTCAAATCTCAAGAAAAGAAAATTGATTACTTTGAACGTGCTAAGCGTCTCGAAGAGATTCCATTAATTGAAAAATATTTGGCTGAGAAACAAAAACAAGATAAAGAGTTTTGGGAAAAACAAGAAGCAGATCGAATTGAGGCTGCTATTGCTGAACGTAAGAATGCAATTGCAACTCGAGAACGTTTACTTCGAATGTATGATGATCGAGATTTGTTCTTGGAAAAACTGCGTGACGAACGTAAATCTGTTCATTTGGAGAAATTGAAACAATTTGAGTTGTTCTTGGAAGAAGAAAAGAAGAAACGTTTGGCAATGCGCGTTGAAATGAGACGTAAAGAACGTAAAGCTGCTTATTTGAGAGAAAAAGAGGAAGAACGTCAAAGAATCGAAGATGAGATTCGTAAGAAGAAGGAGGAAGAAGAAAGAATTGAGCGTGAACGAAGAGCTAAAGAACGCGAAATTGAGTTGGAAAAATTAAAATTGCAAGCAGAAAAACAACGTTTGAAAGAAGAAGAGGCTGAAAGAAAATTGGCCGAGGAGAGATCTGCCCGTTTAGCCCAATATCCATCTGACACACCATCAAACGTTGGTGATCGTGGTGATAGATGGAGAAAAGATGAACCAAGACGTGAAGCACCACCATCAAATTGGCGTGAGAGACCAGTTGGTCAGACTGCTGCTGTCACTGCATCAAATGATGGTGAACGTCAAGAAAGACCATCAACTGGTGAGTGTTTTAAATTATTATTTTTTACTATTTCATTTATGTTCTTGTACTTTTTACAGGTAAAACTGAAGCTTGGCGTCCCAAGTTCAGAGATATTGATAATGAACAAGCTCCTGGATCACCTGAAAAATGGAGACGTAGAGATGATCGTCCTATTACTAGGAGACCAGCTGATGAACGAATGCCTGATGATGAAAAGAGAGGTATGGATAGACGAGATGATCGTCCAATTACAAGAAGACCCGCAGATGCTGATGATGATCGTAGAAATGTTGATGGTGATCGTCCAATTCGACGTGGTCCCGGTCCAGATAGAAGAGATGACCGTCGTGATGGTCGCAGAGATGACCGTGGAGGAGAACGTCGGGATGATCGTGGTGGAGACCGACGTGATGATCGTGGAGGTGACCGACGCGATGATCGTGGTGGTGACCGACGTGATGATCGTGGAGGAGACCGACGTGATGATCGTAGAGGAGGCTTTGGTCGTCGTAATGATAGAGGTGCTGAGAGAGATTCAACAGATTGGAGAAGTAGACCTCGTAAGTTCTTAACCTATTCTATAATGAAAAATGAAGTTTAATAAACATTAAACACCTTAAATTCAACAGAAGAAAAACAAGAAGATACCAATTGGCGAACAGTTAGAGATGATCGTCGTGAAAGAGACGATAGACGTCCACCACAACAAGAAAAAGGTAATTTCAATTAATAGAGAAAAAAAATTGTATTTATTTGAAATTCTATTTTTCAATTTAGCTCCTCGTGAGGAAAACGAATGGAGAGATGTGAAGAGACGTTAAAACCAACATTACATTATTCATATTCTCAAGATCCAGAAAACTAAATCTCTTGAGTTATCTGTTTGAAATTTTACGATGTATTTGCATTATTATATTTACTAATGATCAAACTTTAAAACTAACCCAATTATAAAATAAAAATATTCAATTATAAGATATACAATTTGTTTTTATTTGAAACGATAATTTTTTCTGTTAAATTAAAGTCAATTTATTTCTTCTAAAATTGTTAGACATTTTTTCTTCAAACATTTGACTGCTTCAATGAAAATATCTTCAGGCTCCATAGCACCAACAGACTCGATTGTAAATATAAAATGATCTCTTATACGATTCAGGGTCACTGCATCCGCTAACTGTGGATATCGATAAACATTCCTGCTGCAACTGTCATTTCGAGCATCTTTTACTACAGCTCTTTCATTCTCATCTACCTCAATAACTCCTGGGCTAAAACATTTTTGCAATAAGTAAGCATCTCGGCCTGCGACTTCTCGATTTAACTTAATTTCTGGAAGCAGTCGATACCAAGCTGTAGCAACAGGACTAAATTTTGCATGATCTTTTCCAATTCCTTTTACCGCCAATAACTTCAAATCTAATTCATGTCCCGGTCTCATTTTAGCGATCAATATATCACTTTCAATTGGACCAATATTTTTCTCTTTATACATTGTTCCTTGTCTTCCCTTGGGTAGCCATTTAATTTGTCCAGAGTAACAATTGTAGTTTTTCTCATAATTTGGACCATCTTTTTCTTTTCTCCCACATCGAAATTTAAGTTCAAATTCAAGTGTATCATTTTCAGTTCCTTCTTCGTTAGGATCAATTTTATACTCAAAGAAACGTGGATCAGCTTTAATTGGTATGAGTCCAAGGCGATGAGCGAGCACCTCATCTTGAATTATAGTGGTATTATTGTAAATATATACTTTATCAATGGCCATTGAAGGAACTTCACTTAACATAATTCGACGAATCGCATTTGCTACAGATACCGGTATGCCAATCATATCAAATTCTAAGACCATTTCTTCACGTCGAACTCTGTTAATTTGTAGTCGATCCTTAAATTTTTCAAAATCCCATAATTCATCGGCAAGACCATAATCCTCAGCATCAACTTTAACTTTATGTTCAGCTAATGTTAATTTTGGTCGTTTCTCGGTTTTAATTTTTGTTTGAGACATTTTCTTTTTGAAATCAACTTTTTCTCCTTCACATGTGTTTATTTATTTACAATTTGTCAAAAAATCACAACAAATAAACGTCAAATGAATTTTTAGGTTATGTTTACTTTTGTAATGAAGTCCACATGCATTTAAATTTTTATTTAAATAAATTCGATTGGGTTTCAACGAGAATAAATAATTAAATATTATTAAAAATGGCTATTGACAAACAGGGTCATCGTTCTGGCTCATTAAAACAAGCTAATAAGAGTCATAAACATGGAGGTCATCGATCCAAGAGATCTGTGGATCAAGCTAATAAAGGAAGAGTTTCTGTAAAAGCAAGTACCATGAAAGCAAAACGAGAAATGAGACGTGAAGATCGCAGACATCAGTCTACTCAAGTAAGAATTTTTTTTTTTTGTTAAATCATTCAAAAATAATTCAAATTGTTTTCATAGATTCGGAGAAATAAACGAGAAGAAGCAATTGCTCTTAAAAGGTCAATTGGTGGTACAAACACAGCTCCTTTTTTGACATGCATTCTTGCTCTAAATGAATCAATTGATCCACTCTCAGCGCTAGCAATATTAACTGGATGTGATACAGAAGCCATTGTGACAAAAACTACAAATGTAACGCATATCACGTAAGAAGATTTTATTTAAATTGGAAAAAATGAATGCAATGTAATAGTATTTAACATTTTAGAATACCACGACTTAAGCAACGTTTCTCATTCATCATACCTCCAGTTGGAAAATTGGCAGAATTACAAGTTCTGGACTATTTGAAAGTTTGTGATTCAACAATTTTACTGATATCCGCAAATACCGACGAAGAGCTGCTCGATAAATGGGGCAATAAAATACTCGGTATGGCAACATCACAAGGAATCCCCACTCCAATGGTCACTTTAATGGATCTGGAATCAATCGCGCCTAAAAAGAGAGGGCAAGTCAAAGCTAATATTCAGAAATGTGTGAGCAAATTATTTCCAAATGAAAAAGCAATGATGTTAGATTCGAGCAGTGATGGATTAAATCTGTTTCGTAGAATTGGAGGTCAAAAACGTAATTTACTACTAAACAAAACAAATCGAGCTCATATGTATGGAGAATCAGTCGAATATTTAACCGAAAAAAATACTTTAAAAGTTACTGGATTTTTACGAGGTCGTTCTCTTGATGTGAATGGACTTGTTCATGTTCCAGGTATGGGTGACTATCAGTTGGAAATGATTGAAGAATTACCTGACCCATATAAGCAAGAACGGAAAAATGAAATGGCTGAAATTAAAGTGATTGCAAAGGCAGATCCAGAGAAACAAACACCACTTATACGAGAAAATGAACCTGATGAAATGGATGCTGACCAACCGTTTCCTACAGAAGAAGAAATCGCTGCTGCAAGAGAAGAAACAAAGAAAACAAAATTAATCAAAAGAATTCCCAAGGGTATGAGTGAATATCAAGCAGCTTGGATTCCCGATATCGAAGAGGTTTCAAATGATTCAGGATCAGACTCAGAGGAAGAAAATGACTCAGAAAATGAGGATGCTTACATGTCATGTGATTCCGATAGCCAAAAAGTACCTGAAGAAAATGAACAAGATGAAGAAGAGTATGATATGGTAAGCGTAACATCAGAAGCTCCTGTAAATGATGAAGCATATGATAAAGCGATGGATTTGGATGAAGAAAAAGTGTCATTGGAAAAAATTAAAGCAGCACAAGAAGAGAAAAAATGGCCTGATGAAATCGACACTCCACGTGATGTACCAGCGCGAGTTCGATTCCAAAAATATCGTGGACTTGAATCATTTAGGACATCACCATGGGATGTGAAAGAAAATCTTCCCATTGATTATGCACGGATTTTCCAATTTCAAAATTTTGATCGCACTAAAAAACGTATTTTGAAGGAAATGAAAGAACGAGAAGAAAACGCCAAAAATTCAATGGTTGGCAAATATCTTTCGATTTACATAACTGGAATTGATTCAACATTATGGGAAGCTTACAAAAGTGCCAATAATTATATTATAGTGTATGGATTGCTTCCACATGAACACCAAATGTCTGTTGCAAATGCAGTGTTGAAACGTGCTCCAGGATCTGAAATTCCAATTAAATCAAAAGAGCGGTTAATCATCCAATGTGGATATCGTCGTTTTATTGTTAATCCGGTGTTCAGTCAACATACAAATGGAGATAAACATAAATATGAAAGATTTTTCCGTCCGGAAGAAACGGTAGTTGCCACATATTATGCACCAGTTCAATTTCCTCCAGCACCTATCTTATGTTTCATGCAAAATCCGAACACTTCCCTTTCACTAGTTGCAACAGGACGTCTTATTTCATGTAATCCTGACAGAATTATCCTTAAGCGTGTAGTTTTAAGTGGACATCCATTCAAAATTCATCGTAAAACAGCAACAATCCGGTACATGTTCTTCAACAAAGATGACATACACTACTTTAAGCCATGCAAATTGCGAACTCGATGTGGTCGTATGGGTCACATTAAAGAGTCTCTTGGTACCCATGGTCACATGAAATGCGTTTTCGATGGTCCTATCAAATCGTTTGATACTGTTTTCTTAAATTTATATAAACGTATTTTTCCAAAGTGGACATACGAGGATTGTGTAGTATCATGTGATTCAAATAGCAAGGAAAAAAATGTAAATGATACTGAAATGGCAGAATAGAATACATAAAATGTTAATGTATTTAAAAATGAATTTATTTGTATTGAAATAAAAAATATAATAATTGACTTAAAATTTACTTTTGATATTATCAATTGCAGATGGTCTTGATTTTTGTATAAAATTTGATATAGGTTCGCTTATCAAGTGTGGTTCTGATAAATGAATATGATGGCTCGAGGAGTCAGCTACATACATTTCAAAATTTTTGTTACTTTCACGCATTACATTAACAATTTCTTCTAAATGTTCTTTTTTGCCAAACCATGGTGCTTTAGAGGCTTTGATGAACAAATAAGGCATTTGCATACGTTTGGCAAATTCAATATTAACCGCCTGTGGAATACGAGTAAAAACTGTATATTTTAATCGATTGTCTCGTGCAAAATAATATTTATCCGGGTATTTTTCACTTTTTCTTAGATTACGTCTTAAAATATAATGACAATTCTCAACTGTAACAGAATTTTTTGTACCTTCATTAAACCGTTTAATCGCTTCTTCAAAGGTGTACGAAGGTGGTTCAGATTTGTTTCGATTTCGTTCATCGGCTACAAGAAAATTATCATAAGTGTTTGCTAATTCTAAAGGATGTTGTTCAATTTTTGGGATATGACTACTGAGAAATTCTATTCCGACCATCATATCAACAAGGTCGGGAAAAATTCCACAATAATTGAAACCCAGAATGGATCCTAAGCTGTGTGTCAACAAAGAGACCTTATCCCATCCATATTCCTTTCGTATGATATTTATAACATTAATATAATCCATAGCTTGATAAATCATTCCATGTGGATACCAGGTACTGAATCCATGTCCAGGAATATCAATCGCCAAGTAACTTAGGTGATTGGGCAACAATGGAATCAGTCTGTCAAATGTTCCAGCATTATCCTGCCATCCATGAATACATAAAATTGGTCGAACGTCTTTTGATCCCCACCATTTTGCACTAACATGACCCCATGGCAGCGGAATTTTAACTTCCTCAGAATCGTCTTGTGAGTCCAAAGGTGATGGATGAGAATGCATTTTACACAAAAAATTTTTATATGGCAACTTTTTTTTTGAAATTGATCGGAAGTGATCTGAAATTCAAATTATTTTTTAAAAAAATATACTCACTTGAAAGAAAAAATATTCACCTTTGAACAGTAAATTTCTTGATAAGAACATTTTGAAAAAGAATAAAACAATTTCTAATCATAACACGTCACGATCATCACCAGTTTTGTATTAGTTTACTTTTATCTTAGAAATATTTGAATATAAATGTCAAAATTTTAAATTTAATATAATATTTCAGTTTCATTCATATATGAACAAAAAATAAGACAATCCAGTATTTTAAAAATGTGTGTTTTTTTATTATTCCCATGATCATATTTTATTTATAATTTACTTTTGACTTTATCATCAGCACAAGGCCTTGCTTTATTGATAAAATTCGTTAATAATTCACTAATGGTTTCTGGTGCCGTTAGATGAAGGTGATGTGATCCTTCGATCATGTGATATTCAAAGTTTTTGTTACTCTCCTGCATAACACCTATCATTTCATCAAAATACTTTTTATTTTCATAATAAGGCGAATTGCTTGCCTTTATGAACAAATATGGCATTTGCATTCGCTTAGCAAATTCTACACTAACTTCTTGAGGCAGATGCATAAAACCTGAGTACTTTAAACGATTGTCACGGGCAAAATAATACTTATCAGGATATTTTTCACTTTTTCTTAAATTCCTTCTTAAAATAAACGGACATGTTTCGAGTGTAACTGATCCATTTGTAGCTTCATTCAGTCGTTTCACTGTATCTTCAAACGCATATGCTGGTGGTTCAGTTTTATTGCGATTTCGTTCATCAGCTACTAGAAGGTTATTGTAACAATATTCAAGTACTGGTGCAACTCTTTCCTTGTTTCTAATATGACTCTTGAGAGCATCAATTCCGATCATCATATCAACACGATCCGGAAAAATACCACAATAATTGAATCCTAATATTGATCCCATACTATGTGCCATCAGCGAAACTTTATCCCATCCATATTCTTTACGAATAATATTAACAACATTAATGTAATCTAATGGTACATAATTCATACCATCTGGATACCACGAACTGAATCCATGACCAGGAATATCAATCGCCAAATAACTTAAGTGATTCGGTAATAATGGGATAATTCGATCAAATGAACCAGCATTATCTTGCCAACCATGAATGCACAAAACTGGTCGAACATCCTTTGGCCCCCACCATTTTCCACTGACATGACCCCATGGCATCGGAATTTTAACTTCTTCAGCATCATCTTGTGAGTCCAAAGGTGATGGATGTGAATGCATTTTACACGATATTGCTTTCAAAGAAAACGGATTTCCAAAAATTGATCGTGATACATCTGCAAATGCAATTGAATTAAATTTATATCAATATTAATCACAATGATAAACTTACCTCTCAACAAAAAATTCCGTGTGATATTCATACTGGATTTTAAAATCGAATGTTTTCTGATATCAGCTAATGACACGTCATTTAAATTATCGTGCGTTTTTGTGATGACTTGAAATAATTTTTTTTGAGATAAGTGATTTATTTTTACGTCACATTGAATGTTAGAATTTAAGCTCCAAAGTACAAAATTAATCACCTTGACCTAATTTTAGATTTTGATGAAATGTCAGATGATGTTCGATGAACACTGTGTCGAACATGAATTTGATAACGAACACTTAATTTAAAATTACCGTTACGAACATGTGACAGAAAAACCGTTGAAATTGGAATCAGAATATTTTGTGCTCAAAATTCCTCATCTTCAGGTAGTGAAATAAAACATTCAGGATTTTATCTAGCATTTTTTTTTATTAATTTTCTACAAATGATTTACTAATCTAGACAGGATAACAAAAGAAAATAACATATAGTGCATAGTGTAGACAATAAATAACAAAATTATAATAATAATCATAGAAATAGGGAAAAAATAGTATAAACTTATACAAAAATTAATTCGATTTACAAAAATATTTACATTCAACTAAGACATTTCTAGTTTTCATATTATTTTCCACGTGATTGACGTTTACAAGATGAGTTTTTTATTTTAAGTAAGAAAAAGTTTTGTAAATATTTCAAAAATTACTTTAAGCTCTTTTTGATGTGTTTGATATGAAAAGATTTTTTTTTCAATAAGAATTCAGTTGATAGTCCACATAATTTGCAGGGAATTGTCCAAAACGACCTGAGGTTTCACCATATAACCATTCACTATTCAGTTCTCGTAAAACAGTTACAGTATCTCCAGCCTAAAATGTAAAATTTAATTTGAATGAAAAACTTAAAACTTAAAAAGTTGTCTTACCGTTAGACTTAAGTCCTCTGGATGTTCTGCATGAAAATCATACAATGCCTTCACTTTAACGGATTTCGATCCCATTTCGACAGATGGGGTGCTACTACCACTACATATTGCACTGTCATCACTTAATGGAATTTTAACATCGATAAAATTAGCAGGAAACATTCCTTCACAGCCACGCTTATTACGTCCAAATAACCATTCATCATTCAATCTTCGCATCAAATAGATTTTTTCATTGGCTCTTAATGGTAAATCTGCATCTTGTTCACCATCAAAATCGTATAATGCAATGCCATAACTCTCCGTTTCGGTATCATCTTGTAATGTATCCTCTATTTTTGGGGGTGGTGGTGGAGGAATACTTGGCATTGGAAGTGATGGCAATGAATCATCAAATGAGTCGTCGAATTCTTCAAATTGAATTGTTTTTGTTGGTTCTGGTGTACGAACGGGTGTTTTGACTGAATGTACAGGAGATATTTTGCCCTTTCCAGCTGAATTTGGTCTGATAATTGTAGGCATTTTTGGTGCAACAACACTACTAGGTTTTATCAAATCTTTTCCATTACACAGTGGATCGTAGTTATCAGTTGGTTTCTTACTATTATTCGGATTTATTGAAGATGCATTTCCGGAAAATGCATAAAATGATGTATTTCCTACATTGACGGGTTTTTGTGCAATGGGAGGTTTAATTCCTGTATTCATTGTTGGAGTAAATGCCTCATCTAACATATCAAATGGATCAACAGCTGGCATCGGTTTATAAGTTGATGTGATTTTATTATCTAACACAAAATCATCTTCGAATCCACTTTCACTTGAAAAGCCATTATTTGGGGAATAATTTGCAGAATCAGAACTAAAACTATTCACACTAACACAGTCACTGTTGGATTTTTGTGTAAAAGTTGGTGAACTTGGTGGTGAATCAAAACTAATTAATTTCACTTCGTTATTTGATGTGATTGAAGATGATGTCGAAGAAAAACTAGCAGATTGTTTTAATGTAAGTGTACCATAATTGTTGATTATTTTATTACATGATGATGCTGGCGCGATGGATTGTGGTAATGGTGCTGAATTTTTCGAACTTGTTTGCTTCGAACTTGGCTTACTCAAACGTGCTCTACTTAAGAGATTTGCTAGAATAGTATTCGAATGTACAGTACTTGGTTTCTTTAAAGGAACAGCTGGTTTAAATCCTGTTTTTGGTGGTGGCGGTCTAGGAGGTGCTTGTTTCTTTACTTTCAATTGTTGTTGTTGTTGTTGCTGCTGCTGATGCTGTTGTGATTGATTATAAATTGGTGCCGCTTGAGATTGTTTTGGTGTCCACGCATCAAATGGATTATCATCCCAATCCGTTGTTGGTGTATATCGTGACGATTGATTGTTATTTGATATGGTAAATCCACGGTTTTGTGTTGGTACTGGAGGCGCTTGTCTCGTCGGAATCACCATTCTAGAAAATATTTAGTAAAAAAACAATTGTTAGTTTCTTATCATGAAATAACTTCCTTCAACTGATAAACATTTTTTTCAAAAATTATTTCAATTCAATTTAATTTTTATCACAAACAAATTCATTTCATTCAACACAACACAAAAATTCATACGAGACACACGAGATATCTCCACTAAATATGAGTCGCATTTTAAACGAGTATGTACTAACATTTTACTCCTATTTTGATTGTTGTAATTTGTGTCGCAATAATTATTTCTTAAAATACTCCTATTACAATTATTATCATTCTTGCATTTCACATACTTGTGTTTGTATGACACAATTGATAAGATTTCACACATATCGTCCTAATTTCTAATGGTCTTGTTAACGATCTGTAAATTGTGTGATTTTTTTTTAACAACTACTTGATCTTTTAGCCTTGGTATTTAATTTAAAAGTATAAAAAAAAATTGCTTTAAATTTTATGAGAAAAGACGTCAAGTTATGAATTAGCTTTGATTTATACTGATTACTGTTGGAAAATTTCGTCTTATGGATGTTTTTTAGTATATTTAAATCTATTTAAGTCAAAATACTTTTTTGGCAAACGAATTTTGTTTGTTTTTTGTTTGCTTATTACATGTGCATGTGTTGTTGATTTGCTTTAAAACTAAGGGTCTCTTCAATGATATCTAGACGTTTCTCTAACATAATATTTGCACTGCCAAAATTAAACTCATATCTTAAGTCACAGTACATTGATCTTTTTTTTGTGAATAGACAAATTTTATAATATACGCAAATCTGCTAAATACCCTTGAAAACAGACACATGTTTAAATGAATACTTATAACGAACATAAAACAATAACAAATAAATAAATGTAAAAATTAAATTAAAGCTGTCTGTTTTATTTGGAGATTGTACAATTTCATACTTTGATCAATTATGAGTAAAAATTCATAATTTTTATGTAAATTTGAGTTCAAGGTTACACATTCTATGTCATTTAATTTTTTCATATCTCAAACTTCACCTATTTCGACCACTTTTGTTTCAGTTGAGTGCGTTTTTTTAATATTTCTTTGATATATCAAACGATCACGCTTAAAAATTCATGTTCCTCACTTTCTGTTTCTCTTCAAATTGATGTTCAATTTATTGATTGCACCAAAACAATTAATATTTGTATTATTATTATTATTCTTTGCTTAAAAAAAGTTGTTAATTTATTTCCTGTTGCGCTATGGTTACATTCAACACTTGCAACTGAATCAACATACACTGAAACTTGAATTGAATTTATTATAAAATAAAAAAAAAATGAAATATAAAAAGACGTCATATCATATTAAGTACACACAATAAAATCGTTAAATTTCATGTTCTGTTTCTTCGTCGTATATTTTGTGTGTGGCGTTTTTTTTTTGTGTCTTTGTGTGTACATTGTTCATATTTATTAAATTTGGATTGCAATACACATAATCTTTTTGTGTTGAGTCATAAAAGGGGGTTGAATTTACCCAATTAAATATTATTTTTGTTTGTTATCCAACAACGTGTAAAACGTAATAATTTGAACGAGTTTTGGCTTGAACGTAATAGAACATTAAAATACTGATTATTTCAAGTGTCCATGAAATCTTGATAGCAGTTTTTTTTCTTCTGAATAAATATTGCGACTTTCGCTTTGTTTAGTAAAACTTTTGTGACACATATTTTTTCACATTTTCAATGCTTACCTGCTAAAGTTTTTAACAGTCTTTTGTTTTACTAGTTCACTAAGTATATTTTCCTTGGTCTAAATCTATTTTTTACTTGAAAATACAATATTTAGATGGAAAATTTAATAAAAAAAGGCAATTTGCTGTTTACAATCCAAAACCCAAAATGACAATGACGACCCTATGGGCGGTTCATTTAACTGAAATTTGACAAATTCCCAGCATGCAATTTGTATCACAAAAATTAAAAGTATGATGTAATGTCCGTTAAAACATTTTCTGATGAATCGAGTCGGGACTTATTTTTTCGGTAAGTTTTAGTAAAAATTTTTCATATTTTTTAAATATCTTACAAACAAAAATAAATAAAATTTTATTCTAATTTGCACAGTCCATTGAATAGATTTTTTTATTGACGTTTATTTTCTATAAAAAACTTCAATCAAATTTTGTATGTTAAATTTTTAAACGTTATAATGTTTCCTGTTCAAACTCTCGTCTATGGACCTTTTCCTAAGGAGTTCGCTAATCAAAGATTTTTTTCAGATGAAAATAAAGTCATAAGCCATACACAATTTTTTTACATGCTTTGCAAGCTGTGACTCTTTTGACAGATTGTTTACAAAACAGTGTGAGAAAAAAAATAAACAATTTATCTGTAAATGATATTTATTTTTATTTTATAAATTTTTATTGATATTAACTTATGAAATTGTGAAGCAATTAAACAGAATACAATTTAAGATGAGGAATCAAACAAATCCGTAAAAAATAATTGATGTTTATGTAAAATGTGAGAAAATGTGTAAGTTCAAAAAATCCCGAATATTTTAGATTTTTGATTAATTTTTATTTAAAAATATGGATAATCAAATGAAATTACGGACACAAATTGAATATATTTAAGATTTAATGCTTAAATGATGGTATTTGAGTGTAAACAGTTCAAAAACTTTAAATTATTCCTCGAATTAAAAAATTACGGGATAAAAAGTACTTCATTTTGACATTTGTATTATTTTGATAGGCTATTGCAAATTTCAGTTTCACATTCTGTTGAGGGAAATTTTTTAGTGCGAGTCTTTACAAGAAATATGAGAATATTTTGAAATTAATTTGAAAGGTTATGAGATTTTTAATAATCGGTTTCAATTTGAAGGTATTAAAGGTCATTAAATATTAAAAGTACCAATTTTCTTGAAGGAAAACTTCCATACCATAATAAGAAAACAAAATTTGTACTCACCTATCATTTGACGTTTAATTGACAAACTGTGAATAAAACAGCAACGCAGCAACACTTACTAGAGTAGTATAAATAGAGGGAATCAACGAGGAAAGATGCAAGCTTCGGAGCAAAAAATAAATATTTTAGAACCCGTCTCAAAAGTTCTACACAGATTTTTACGGGTCAGATTAAAAAAAAAAACCAGTGAACTAAATTCATCATAATTAAGTGTGCTTATCAAAAGGGAAACAAGATATAAAGTTAATTATAAATTTATATTGTGATATTTCTCAAATGATTCAGATGAAAAGTAGAAAGAATGCAAAATGAAGAAAACAACAAAAATTTAATGAAGATAAAGTGAGTTACGTTGTCGATTTTTATTTCTCCTTCAAAAATATTTCTTTTACATCAAATTTAACCAAATTAACTTTTGAATTACGCATCAAAATAATGAAAAATATTCAAATTCTCATGCAGTCTATCGTAAAGTTAATTATTTTTTGGGTTTTTTTATTCCTTAATTGAGTAAAAAATTGATTTTCTAAATTTGGAATGTATACCCATTTGTACGTAGTGAGCTTTTTAATTTGTACTAGGCGTATAAATATACATAATCTACTTCTTAAATTATGTATTGATTTTTTTGAGTTTTATACACGTATAAATATTTTTCAATTAAGTTGGCTTTTTATTTATTTATTACAAAAAATATAGATTAATTTTTATATACATTTAATCTTATCAAATTTCTTTCCTTCATGAGTTTTTTTTATCATTTTTATTTTAATATGGGCTGGTTTCCTTATCATAAGTGCAATTCAACGATATAAAGTCAATTGCCCAATAAATAATTGAAATCATTTAATATTGATGTGAAATAAACTTCTTTCTAACAATGTCGAGTAGAGTTTTTCTTCAATCAACGAGAATCAACATAGTTAACGAATTAAGAAATGTACACACATGTCATTTTTAATAAAACACACATATATGTGTACATAATTATATTTGTAGACGTCTCACTACATCATATTTTTTTATTTCAATAATAAAATTACATAGAGGTTTTGAAAAATGTATAGACAAATAAAATAACAGCATTTCTTACATTCATCTTAAGCACACAGACGCATTATTAATATTAATATGTGTGTAAATTATAACACTGAGGAACAAAATTTTATTATATCAGGGAATTTGACCCGGCTAATTTTGATTTGAGCAGGGATTAGGCCAATTTAAATCATGTTTGAGTAAATTTTGATGATTTGGGTTACTTTAAGTATCGAGATTTTTCTTGTCGTCTTTCAGCGTGAACCTCTGTAAACGGGTTGATAACAGTTTTCCGCTTTTCCTCCTTAAATCGAGGCCATATTCATAAAATTTAACAATAACTGATAAAGCCTCGGCACTCGCTATCTGATCTGTAATATATTTCAAGTCAATTAAAGTTCAGAAGAAAATTGAGAGTACAGTTATGACCTCTCTATATCCCGATAACAATCTTGATATCAGCGTAAAATTTCTGTCAAACTCCCGTCTAATAAAATTGAGGTCATGAAAGTTTGTCACACAGTGTAATTAAACATTATACATGTAACAAAAAAATAAAGAAATACACATAGTTAAAAAGTGTGAAATGTTGTATTTTTTTCTCTCAAATATTTAATATTAAGGGAATAATGTTAGCTTTTCACATTTTTATTTTTTGTGAGCTTTCATCTGTCGCTTTAAAAATTTACTGTGAATGTGTGATATGATCTGTTAACTCATCAACATATTCATTTTAAACATAATTGTAATATTTAGATAAGTATGTTTGATTGTTGAACAAGGTTAAACAGTTAAATTTGACTATTTTCACGTTAAATGCACTGTGTTTGGCCCGAAATTGTTTCAAGCAAGCACAGATGTTCTGAAAATGATTAAAATAGAAAAAAAAATACAATAAAATAATAGAAATTTTGTACTTTTTGTCAAATATGTGTACTATAATGTTTTTTTTTGTTTGTGATTATTATTCAGAACAAAAATGTCATTAATTCATCATTGTAAGTTATACAGACAATTTAATATTAACACCGGATGATAAGACAATAGATAAATTTAATAATAACAAAAGGGGATGTAATTAATTTTTTGATATAATTATAATCATAATATGTTGATCGGAAATGCATCATTTAATATTAATGTTTTTCGATTTTCATGAGCAGTGAGTGAAGAGTTTAAATGGTGTTGAAATAGTTAATCGACTAATTAGAAATATCATTTTGTTAATGACTTTTGATAAGAGATAAAATATTAGGGCGTATCGAAAGTACAAAAAGAGTGCAATCTCTCTTTTTTCTTAGTCTTTAATTTTTATAATATTCGTGATTTGAACAGATGAATCTGATACCCGCCGTATAGCTCTACAGATCACCCATACACACGTGTAAGTTGGCGCCGAAATAGCCTAAAAGACTAAAAAAGTTAAAAACAAATATTTTTTGACTCATTTTATACTCATTTATGCTTAATATAATCTGATCGTCGAGTCCTAACTCTGTAACTTCATTTTCAGAGAATGGTCTGAATATAAATATTTTCATGAATTTACCATTCCACTGTAAAAATATTGATAAAAATGGAATATTGATTGAAATTATCATTCCAATAATTGAGTTATATTTATAAAAAAAAAATCTGATGCGGTTCTGTTGCTATGAATACACATTTTTTTTTATTTTCATATTCGAAATTGCTTTGATCTGCACTTCAATTAAAAATTAATAACATACGTGTCAGTTTTTCTCTTAAACTCAGAAAAAAAATTCATCTCTTGATAATACAAACTCATGTATGGCGTTAAACATACTTATTAAGAGGAAATGTTACATTGATATTTAAACTAATTTTAAATTCGTTTACTCTTTTTCCAGATATAATCTTTATCAAACATTGTAATTCGTCTAACTTGAGGAGCAATTATTAAATATTTTCCACAAAGTTGAATTCAACAAGATAAATATCAAATTACAATGACGTCAAGGTAATTACAATAAATTAGAATATTTTTAATTCATTATTGTTATTATACAAAAAATTTTCTCTTACTCTTCTAGACTTGATCGTTTATTCATCTTGTTAGAAAGTGGTTCTGCAGCGGTTACACGTAAAGCTGCCTCTCGTCAAATTGGCGAAGTTCAAAAACTTCATCCACACGAATTGCATAATTTACTAAATCGGACAATAGGATACCTCCATAGCAGTACTTGGGATACCAGAGTAGCTGCTGCCTTGGCGATACAAGCAATATTAGAAAATGTACCAGAATGGAATCCAAAACCAAATGTGTCTCCTGTGAAAGTTGAAAGGAATCAAATAAGTGAAAAATTGGAAAAAACTAGACTGACATTTAATAACTTTGATTTGAATAGTGTATTGAGTAAAGGTGCACGATTATTAGGTTCAGAAGGAACTGAATTTGATACATTTGAAGAAAATGAAGTTGATCTTAAAGAACGACTCATAAAACAACGTGCGATGTTAAGTGAAAAATTAGGTTTAAATACGGGCATCAAAATTCATGAGCTTATCACATTGGAAGACATGACACCAAAAGTGGGAACACCTCAAACTCCGCAAACCCCAGAATGTCATATCCCTGTTGAACATATTCTCAACTTGGACACTAGCCAAATGTTGAGTTGTCGTGAAATTAATCGGGCAAAACGAAAAGCCCGTCAAGTTCAATCAAATTCATCGATGCCAACTCCTAGTCCATCAAGTCGTCGAAGTTCCTGTAGCAGTATGAATTCTGATGAGCCTGAAAGAAAACGAACCAAAGCTGAAATTAAATTAGAAGCATTAACTAATGAACCAGTGCCAGATGCAACTGGATCATGGGGCAGTGCTGTAGATTGGCCCTTAGAAACATTTTGTTCAAAGTTGTTTATGAATTTATTTAATCCAAAGTGGGAAATTCGACATGGAGCTGCAACTGCATTGCGAGAACTATTAAAAACACATATCAGTGGCGGAGGTAAAAGTACCTTTATGACTAAGGAGGAAATGGAAAAAAATCATCATTTATGGTTGGAAGATGCTACATTACGACTTTTGTGTGTATTGGCATTAGATAGATTTGGTGATTTTGTATCTGATCAAGTCGTTGCTCCAGTTCGAGAGACTTGTGCTCAAGCACTCGGTACGGTTCTCAAAGATATGCCTACAGAGAAAGTAATGCGTACAATTGATGTTTTATTGAAGTTTACAAAACAAGATGCCTGGGAAGTGAGACATGGTGGTCTCTTAGGATTGAAATATTTAGTTGTTATTCGTCAAGATTTGATCATGGAATATTTACCTCTTGTATTGGATAACATTTTGGATGGCTTAGAAGATCCTGTTGATGACGTTGCAGCAGTTTGTGCTTCAACTTTGATTCCAATTGCAACTCATTTACCCAAACTTTTATCACCTTCAAGACTTTCACAGATTTTAACAAAAATTTGGGATTTATTGCTAGACCAGGATGAACTTACATCAGCATCTAATAGTTTCATGGGACTTTTAGCTGCTATTTTGAGTTTACCTGGTGTTGCTGGTAGTATTCATGGAAGTGCATTTACAAACCTCATTCCAAGATTATTCCCATTTTTAAGTCATAGTAGCACATCAGTTCGAAAATCAACACTCCAAACACTTAAAACACTAACAGAATCAGTTGATTTGTGTCCGAAAGGTAACGAAGAGAATGATAATACGCTTAACATTTCCATGACAATTAATGGAGTTAAACTTTGGACACCTGAATTACTTCAAGATGCATTACGCCAACTCTATCAACGCGTTCTCGTAGAGCACATTGAAGAAGTTCAATGTTTAGTCGAAGAAGTATGGTCAAATATTGTTAAAAATGCCGATTTATCAGTACTTTTACATGCTGCCTGTCCATTTGTTTCATGTTGGTTTTGTCTTGCAATGCAACCATCTCGATTAGCATTTGATCAAAGTCAGTTAGTTCCAGTTAAAGTAAATGTTGTAAGGGAACGCAAGGGAAAACCTCATGATTTATTGGATAATGCTGTGAGAGTTCAAGCAAAGCTCTTTTTAGGTGGTAGTGAAAGTGTTCCCATGGATATTCGAGAGAAAAATGTAATTCGAGCAAGATATCGTGCAAGTAAAATGCTCGGTATTTTATCAAAGTATTTGGTGTTACCTGCACCTGGTGTGATCTATACAGAAGAGATTGAAAGTCCAATTCAATGTTATGTAAATGTGGTTATGGGTTATTTGGGATCTCGATCTGCACTTCAACGTATTGTAAGTGGTTTAGTGGTGTCATTCTGGGCCAAAAATGATGAAAAAGCTCGTCCTGGTCCTCCGCAATTGATTGAAAAGTTAAAACACAGTCTTATTGAATATGTTTACTATGATGAAGTTGCCATTTTATTTACGAGACTTTTACAAGAAGCCCGAGACTTTTTGGCTACATTAAAGCAATATAAAATACAATTTGTCGAACTTGAATCTAGTCCAGTGTTGACTCTAGATCAAATATTACGCTTATCCACAACTTTGACTGAAAACTTGCGACAAACTTTTAATTTAAAACCAAAACTAGCTGACACGTTAGAAGAAAGACGCAAAGCATTGCATGCATCATATCAATTTACGAGTCAGGAACAGAATACACTCAATATAACGACACAAGCAATTCTCTCGGGAGCTATTGTGAATTTACATGGACTGCCAAATGAAAAATTTGCACCTTACGTTAAGCCTTTGTTGGAAGCAATTAAAAAAGAAAATAATGATATTCTTCAAAAACTTGCAGGTGAAAATCTTGCTTATTTAGTTGATCAGGTAACAGAAAAAAATCCATGTCCCAATGCAAAAATTATCACAAATTTATGTACAATTTTGAAATGTGATGAAGACTTTACACCACAAATACCAACAATAACGAAATTAATCAGTGAATGTGATCCAAAAAAGTCTGATGAAACAAATCCATATCATGGCGTACTCATGTTATCATCCACCCAAACACCAAAGAACTCAAAAGATGCACAAAATGGAACAAGATCTTGTGGACGTCCATCAATATCATCAATCGACATCCCTGACGATGTACTTGAAAAAAATTCAAAAGCCGAAACAGTGAAAAAACAAAATGTTATTCAACGGAAAGGAGCTAGTTATACTTTGTCATTTATTTGCAGTCATTTTGGTAAAGATTTGCCTGAAAGATTGCCAGTTTTGTGGGAACTTTTATTCAATTTCATTGAAGAAAAAGTCACAATAGACTATTTAGATTCTTGTGCATTGACAATAAAATCGGATACTGAAGATATTAATAGTCTTGTCACAAATTTGCATTTGATTGAGACAGTTGCACCAAATATTCATGTATCACTACATGACAAGTTATTTAAATTGACACCAAAGCTAGCAATTTTAATTTATCATCCGTTAAAAGCTATTCGTCACTTGGTATCCCGATGTTTGGCGGTTTTGGCATTTGTTGATGCAGCAAAAACCATGTCTGTTGTCATTAAGGAAGTAGTCCCCTTTTTGAATGCTATTGAAAGTGTGATAAAGCGACAAGGAGCTTCTGAAGCAATTGCTTGCATTGTAAATAAATTGCAGTTTGATATTGTGCCATATGTGGTTTTATTGATTGTACCACTTTTAGGACGGATGAGTGATCCAGATGAGCATGTTCGGTTAATTTGTACCCAAAGTTTTGCTACATTGATTCAACTCATGCCCTTAGATGCAATAACTCCACTATCTGAAGACCTTAAAACACGAAAACTCAAAGATAAGGAATTTCTTGAATATTTATTCTCACCAAAATCAATTCCGGAATTTAAAATGCCAGTTCCTATCAAGGCTGAGTTACGCAGTTACCAACAAGCTGGTGTCAATTGGCTTTGGTTCTTAAATCAGTATAAACTTCATGGCATTTTGTGTGATGATATGGGTTTGGGAAAAACTTTACAAGCGATTTGTATACTGGCAGGTGATCATTATCATCGTGCTGTCCAAAAAGAAACACAATTACCAAGTATAGTCATTTCTCCACCCACCTTAACCGGACATTGGGTATTTGAGATCAACAAATTCATATCAGAAAAGTATTTGAAGCCATTACATTATGCTGGTCTACCACTAGAACGTGAAAAAATGAGAACTTTATTAAAAACGCATAATTTGGTTGTGGCTTCCTATGACATCGTTCGCAAAGATATTGAATTTTTCTCGAGTATCAAATGGAATTATTGCATTTTGGATGAAGGACATACAATTAAAAATGGAAAAACCAAATGTTCAAAAGCAATAAAACAAATCATCGCTAATCATCGGTTGATTTTGTCAGGTACTCCAATACAAAATAATGTCCTTGAATTGTGGAGTTTATTTGATTTTCTCATGCCCGGATTCTTGTCAACTGAAAAACAGTTTATGAGTAGATTTAGTAGACCAATTCTTGCCAGTCGTGATCCCAAGAGCTCAGCTAAAGAACAGGAAGCTGGTGCACTTGCCATGGAAGCCTTGCATCGTCAAGTGTTACCATTTTTATTGAGACGTGTCAAGGAAGATGTCTTAACAGATTTACCACCAAAAATTACACAAGATTTGTTGTGTGAGTTGAGTCCGTTACAAGAACGATTATATGAGGACTTTAGTAAAGAACACTTGGACGATGATATTCGTGATTGTTTGGAGAACATTGATGGGGCACAAATGAGTAAGAAAACTCATATATTCCAAGCTTTGAGGTAAATTTTAATTTTTATACAATTACAATTCTTTCAGTTGATTAATTTTTTCATTTTTAATTCCACAGATATCTTCAAAATGTTTGTAACCATCCAAAACTCGTCCTCAAACAGAATCACCCAGAATTCAAGAGAGTCGTTGAAGATTTGCGCAAGAAAAATAATTCATTGGATAACATTGAACACTCAGCCAAACTTCCTGCATTAAAGTGAGTTATTGATTTCCCATTAAATTTAAAAATCGAAAATTTCATAACAAAATTTTTTATGATTAGACAACTGCTGCTGGATTGTGGCATTGGAACAACCGAAGATGATACATCTGTGAATATCGTAAATCAACATCGAGCTTTAATTTTTTGTCAATTAAAAGCTATGCTAGATATAATTGAAAATGATTTACTCAAAAAACATTTACCATCAGTTACGTATCTGAGGTTAGACGGAAGTGTGCCAGCCAATTTAAGACATTCAATTGTGACAAAATTCAATAATGATCCAAGTATTGATGTTCTTCTACTGACAACTCAGGTAAAAAAAAATTCACAATGAAATTATATGAAAAGTTATTTATATATTCCTTAAATATTTGATAGGTTGGTGGACTAGGTCTCAATTTAACAGGAGCCGACACAGTAATATTCGTTGAACATGATTGGAATCCAATGAAAGATTTGCAAGCCATGGATCGAGCTCATAGAATTGGACAAAAAAAAGTTGTAAATGTTTATCGTCTAATTACCAGAAAATCACTCGAAGAAAAAATTATGGGATTACAAAAATTCAAATTGCTCACTGCCAATACGGTAGTAAGTGATGAAAATGCTTCGATGGAAACTATGGGAACTGATCAACTTTTGGACTTGTTTAGTCTCTCAGAACAACAAAAGGCAACAGCTAGTAATTCAAATGCAAGTGGAAGTGGAAAGCCATCAGTTAAACAGATTATGGAAAATTTACCAGAGCTATGGGAAGATCAACAATATCAAGAGGAATATGATTTGTCATCGTTCATACAGACATTAAAAAAATAATTTTATACTGTAAAATTTTTATGACCCACAATAAAGTTTGGATAAAAATTAATAAAAATTTATGTTAAATTTATTTACACAAAACAGATAGTGAAGGAATTTAAATGATAAATTTAATTTTTAATGAAAAATTTAATGATTTAATATTTTATTATCAGTTTTTTTTTCTTTATTATTTATTACTACAATTATAATGCTCGTTACAGTTTATTACTTACTACTTCTGTTTATAGTTTTCATTTAGTTCTTGATTTATGTTTTTATTAGTTAATTTTATATAGAAATTGTCTCTAGCTGAAAAATAAACAAGTTTTCATTTCATATTTCTTCATGTAATATAAATTGGTAGGTCATCGAATTTAAAAAAAAAATTTTTTATAAAGGAAGTCTTTTTTTTAATTTGATTGTTTTTTAACCACATTTATAAGTTTTTCTGTATTATATGCAGGTCAGATGCTGAATTTTATTGCACAATCTCAGTTTTTCTGTTTAATTTTAGTTTTTTTTTGTTCTATAGAAGCTGCATAATGTTTAAAGAGGAAATGGAAAATTAACTTGAAAATGTGCCATTCTTTTTCATTCCATCATGATAAAATTCTAGTGTGAGTATATAAAACGATGGGCATCTTTAGTTTTATTTTTAAATTTTACGTATTTTTCTTAACTATGGTTTTAATTTAAAATCTTTTTTTTATTATAATTTTATTATTATTACTATTAAAAAGAGTGTTGTTGTTTTTAAATTAAATTTAGCACATATTTTCATTAGAAAATGATTAACTTATAAGAAATGAGGGCAAAAAAAATACTGAATTCATTTTATAGGAAACGTTTTTTATGTAAGATTAATAATGATATAATTTAATAATAATGCAATGTTTCTTTTTGTAATTTCATAACATATATTAACTTTTCTGTGTATAATCTTTTACATACAAATAAAAATTTTTTTATAATAAATTTAGCAAAAATTGATTTGAATTTCGTTCAAAATTTGTATAAATGGAATCAAAATTAAATTTTATCTCTATTTGATTAATGTTCGTTTAATGATTTTTCTTTTATAAAAGGTTTAGCTCTTCGTTTATCTGTTTTTATTTTTATTATTCAGTTTTTCTTAATAGCTTGTTGTTTTTTTTTTCTAATAAAGTTAATTTTTTCTTTCATTTTTAAACACTTATAAATGTTGATAATTTAGTTATTTTATTAGTCATAATTGTGTATTTTTTATTTATTTATTTTATATATATTTTTTAATTATAGGTTGTCTAATTGCTATTCATTTGAAGACCTGAAAATTTAAATAAAAAAAATTAATGATCACTCAGAAGTGAAAATAAAGTAAAATTTTACCAGCTCATGACTGTGCAGAATTTTGTAAGATCAAAATTTCGTCTTCCTTTGATTGAACTACCGCCTGCCAATATGAGTCTCTTTCAGTTACTTTAGCTTCTAAGTTACGAAGAACTTTCTCCTGTGAAATTAAAAGAAAAATGTAGACATTTAAAAGTTTTGTTAAGAATACTGAAGCAATTTAAGCGCATTTCCAACCAATTCGGAAAAAATTGCGTTTTAGTGCCGGTTGTCCGTCTGTCTTTCTGTGGTACACTCCGTTCTTGCCAAAAACATGAAGAGTACCGTCAGTATTTAGAATATTTGTGGGTCTTAGTAAATTTTCATTGAAATTATGCGTTCAATCAACGGAAATGCGCTTATGTAAATCGTTCACGATTACATTCTTAATTATTTATTTTAAAATTTGCTTCCTTACCGTATCTGCCACAATATTTTTATATTCATCTAATGATTTTTGCAACTGAGCATTTTGCAATAACAATGCCTCACTACTATTGTTGACAGTTTCGGACGATGACGAATCACTACTAATGGACTCATTGCCATTCATATGAGAATTGTTTACTTTACTACTATTATTTTTTTGTGCAGAACTTAATTCTTGCTTGATGAAATTTGTTGTAAATTCTAACCATTTATTGAAATCTGTTGGACCATTTGATGGTAGTTCTGGCAACAATTTAACTAATGTTGCTTTAGTTCGTTTTTGTTCGTCTGCAAGTAATTGATCGATATTCGGTTGTTCAACTGGAACAGGAGCTGGTGCAGAAGCCTTAAAAAAATAAAGGAAAAATATTTATTAATATTTTTTTTTTAATTTACTTTTCAATTAAATTTGTTAGTACTAGGCATCAGGATTGTTTTAAGTGTATTTTTTTTATTAAATTTAATTTTAAAAGAAGAAAGATAAGCGCCCTTTAACCGCCCAAAAAGCATTCAATCATCTAGCCCATCATTACTTTAAAATGTAAGAAGATTAAAATACTTTATACAAAGAAAAATCAAAGACATCCAGATAAAATGAAGGAGAAACTTACAACTTGATTATTTCTACTAGAACTTATAGAGCTATTTTGAGCAGCTTGTAACGCTTCAATTAGTTTCCAGTTCTTCGTTCGTAAATCCTAAATCAAGTACGAAGAATAATGTCGATTTAAAGTTTCTTTTTGTTTTGTAAATTTCATGAAAATAGAACACATGAATATGGGATAGAAAACATTCAAAGTATGATGACTGTGTTTATTTTATTGAAGAATTAATGGATGATGAAATGATTGAATGTTTTCTATGATTTTTACAAATTTTTTTATTTATTTGATCATGTCAAATTAATTAACATGCACAGTACCAATCAAAATTAAACATCTGTACATGAAATTGTGTGTTATTAAGAGGCATGCGGGGTTTTATTTATATTTGTTTAATTTTGAATGAAATAAAATAACAGACTTACATTATTTTTTGTCTTTTGCTGTTCCAACTCACTATGTAACTCATCTTGTTCTAGCCTTAGTCGTTTAATTAACTTTTCATATTCATCTAATTTATCTTCTTTTTCATTTAAATTTGATTCCAAGTTGCC
The DNA here is from genome assembly GCA_900002565.1 of Culicoides sonorensis. NCBI lineage: Eukaryota > Metazoa > Arthropoda > Insecta > Diptera > Ceratopogonidae > Culicoides > Culicoides sonorensis. The sequence goes on from LN483418.1 coordinate 318,367, forward strand.
AATTAGTGATTTCATCTCCGTAATCTTTATTGAAATCAGACAAAAAAATTTAAATTGATAAGGTTTTTTTTGAAGTTATATGATGTTGACTCACCTGGATTACTGTTTCTGAGGACGTCTTATCTGATTGTTGTTTCAGCTCTTTTAACTCATTTGTTGTCTCTTGTAATTGCAACTTATAACTATTCAATTCTTTCCTGCTTGAATCTAAGGCATTTTGTAGATTTTTCATTTCAACTTTAGCCAAGTCCTCTGAATGATTTTGGTTAGCTGTCTTTGTTTGAACCTCGGCTAATTGATGTTTGACTTGTTCAAAGTTCTGACGAAGCATTTCCAATTCTGTACGTAACACCTGTTGATCTTGACGTGCTTTATTATCCAAGAATTTGAGTTGTTCTTCCTTCTGCAAAATAACACGTTCAAATTCAACCAATTTTTGATCACGATCTGTCAAATTCTTCTGAAGATTATCAATAAATTGGCGTTGTTCGTTTTCAATGCGTTGCAATTCAGGCAATACTTTGTTACGTTCCATGAGCTCTTGTTTCAGTTGTTCATGTTGGACGGTAAGTTGTTGGTATTTCTGCATAGCCTCCTGAGATGCCCCAGTTTCATTTTTCATTTGCATAAATTTAGCTTGGAGTTGTTGTAATTGTTGGGTTAATGCAGATTTTTCTGCATTATGTTTCTCATTTGAATAGTGCAATTCAGATGCAAGATTTTGTAATTCCTTTTTCTTGTTGTTCAATTCTTCGATGTGGTGTTTAATTGTGGCATTAAAATGTGATTTTTCAGCATTAATTTCTGTACGCAATTCACGTAATTTAGCTTGGAATGCAACTGATGCCTCTTGTTCATCCTTTAATTGTTGCTCTTTTTCCTGCAATTGCTTCTTCAATTTCTGCACTACATCAGATTTGCCCTCAGACCATTCAGTTGGATCTTTTGCAGTTGTATCATGTTGCATATTCAACAAGAAATCAATCAAAATTTGGATTTCATTGCGAGTCAATTCAACAGATCCTAAAGTGCGTAACAATTTACGAACAGTATCATCATCTTCATATTGAGGAACTTGGACAGTTTCTTTTTGAACTACGGCAGCCGAATTATTTGACTCTGACTTCTTCTTCTTTGCTGGTTTTTCTTTCACTGGAACCGGTTGTTCGATGGCAACAATTGTCTCAGATTCCTCAGTCAATTTGTTATCCTTCATTTGGTTGACTGGTGAAATTGGAGGTGTGTATTTACGTCCTAATATGGAAATTTAATATTAGAATTTAATTTTTTTAATAATTGAATTTTAAACTTACCTTTCTTATCCTTTGTTTTGGCATTCTTGGTTAAAGTTGCTTCATTGGCTGCCTCAACACTATGCAGACGATGAATTTCAACTGCATCTCTTGGATGAATTTCGACAAAATGGTTGACCTCTTCAACGACAGGCTCATTACTTACAAAAGTTGGTTCGGTTTTGTTCACCAAAATACCTCCTTTCTTGTTTTTCTTATTTTTCTGAGCATTCTTAGGTGGAATATTGTCGGTAAGTGGGAAAGCTTCTGTCTCGACAAATCCAACATTACTTGCTCGTTTGTTTGTATGAACTGGTGAAGTTTCAGGTCCAGAACGATCAGACCCAGTATCACTTTCAGCATCTGCTGCAGATTCCTCAGTTTCTGTCTTAACTTTTGGTGATTTTTTATTTCCCTTTTTCTGCTGATTTTTTCCCTTATTCTTATTCTTATCCTTCTTACTTTCAGATGGTGATTTTTCATTTGTATTCGATGCAGCCATTAATTGAGCTTTGAATTGACGCTTTTCCTCGAGCATCTCATCAAAGGTCTTGCCGCGTGGCAATTTACTGATCAACAGAATTGAACCCAATGAAAATAAAACAACTATCAAAATAACACCGTACACTTGTAAGTCCAACATTTTAGCATTGTTTGGTTTCCAACAATATAGCACAAAAAATTTTAATACGTAAAAATTTTGTTTTCCCTTTTATGTGTGAGTCTGTGAAAGAAACAAAAAAAATTAGAGAGGAAGAAGATTAAAACTTATTCACTGATTATTTTTCATTTAACAATGTATTTGATTATGAGAAAAAAAAATTGCTTATCAAATGTTATGTAGATTTAAGCTAATAATTATTCTAGAATCAAGACATCATAAAAAAGTGATAAGTATGAGTGTAAAACGTTTTAGATTTTTATTTTTCATTCAAGAAATATTCAAATAGTAGAACAGAAACGCATTTAAAATAATTGTTTTTGAACGTGATGAAAGGTCAAAAATAAATTCCGGTTTATTGTACTTATGTTAAAAGTAAAAGAAATCAAAAAAAAAATCTAAATGCATGTACACACATACACACAAATTCCTTTTATACGCAGAGAAAATACGGAGAACGTAAAGAATGAGGTAATCGTCGGTCAATTGCAAATCGTCACTAATGAATAATTTCTTCACATATGAATATGATTTTTTAATAAAATTACTATAGAAATATTTTAATTTTTTCGGAAAATTATGCTTTAACATAACCCGACCTACTTCGTCTAACAGCTTAATTGACTGATTAATTCCATTACAAATAACTTTAGGCACTTTAAATTGATTAATTAAGTTTAAAAAAATATTTAATTTTTTTTATATTAGAAGAATATATGAAAAACTATGTGACGTGGAATTGAATACTGTGTATGTGCTCTACAGACGCCGTCATCGAAAAATTATTTTCCGATTTTCTAGATGTATTAACACACTTTTCACATGAATTTCATCACACTTTTATTCACGAATATTTATTTTACAGTTTTAATGTATTTTTATCAATTAAAAATGATTTTCACTAATAATTAAACTTACTTTTTGTAAAATTCTGTGTAACCAGTTTTTCTTATTTGAAGTGAGTGTGCGTATGTATGTGTGTGTATAATGCAGAATGACGTTTGAGAATGGAGCCGCAAAGGAAAATAATCTTTAATTCAATTTTTATATGTAATTCAATTTAAAATTAAATTATAATGATGAGAAAAGATCTTTAAAGGTAAAAGCTATAATTTTACATTAAAAGAATTCAAAATTGAAGTGTTAATCAAAATGTTACAAGACACTAAAATTATTGAGAAACGGATTTTATTAAAATTTTATCATTTTGAATAGAAATTTTGTAATTTAATCATAATATTTTAACAAAATATTACTGTCATTTAATTTCATAATGATTTAAGATTATTTTTGTGCCAATTTTTAATTAAATTCAAATTGCGAGTCAAAATTTATATTTATCGGTCAATTCGAATTTGACATTTCAACAAGTTTGCCAACAAAACACTCGAATTTGGTTTTGATCACAAAAAAAATTCATGACAAAAAATAATCATGATAGAAATAAAAGCCAGATTAGTAAGAGAACAAACAGCAGTGTTTTTAGCTGGAGAATCAATTGAATGTTTTGTTACATTTACGAATCCACAAAGGCCACAGCATAAAATTGCTCAGAGTAACAGGTAAAAAATTAGGATTTTAATGAAAATGATTGATTTTTATAAATTTGTCTAATTTTAGCGATATTTTAGAGAACCTAGCATGGGCAACTGTTTCAATTCAATGTTATTGTAACACGACACTGAAAAAAGATAAAACTATGGATGATGCACCATCAACATCAACATCACTAGCGAATTCCCTACTAAAACAAGGAAGTTTAGTTGTTGCAGCACAGCCAAAATTCTTGTTTTGTGATTTGAGACTTGAACCTGGAGAGACAAAATCTTGTAATATTCTAAAAAACAAATGAAAATTAAAAATTTTATTGAAAATGATTTTTTTTTCAGATCTGTATCGTGATGAATTACCAAAAACTGGTCCTCCAACATATCGAGGGGTTCGAGTCAAATATTTCTATAAGATAACCATTGCCACACAAAGAGTTGGATCAAAAGTCCAGCTTTTAAATGTTCCAGTACGAGTGCTTCCAAAGCCAGATTTCGAAAATGAAAGTGCAATAGCCGAAATTTGTGATGATACAAATGATAATGTCGCACCTGCAAATCCATTTTTGGAAAAGAAGAAAACTGAGTCATATTTAGAGGTGATTTTACATTACCTTCAAAACATTTCATCACGAAGATGTCCCAATTTTTATGTCATTACGAATAAACGTGGACGCGTTGGAAGGTTTTGCTTATTCAAACAGAACTACAAATTGGGAGAAGATATCGTAGGGACCTTAGATTTTACATCTCAAACGGTTAAATGTGTTCAGTATTCTGTTACATTGCAATGCGAGGAAATTGTGAAGGAAAGTGATGAAAGTCAAGACAGTACGAATCAAAGTGAGAGTACTCATGAACTTATTTCAGCAGTCACTAGTTTTACGAAACATCACGAAGTCTGTATTGGAATGTTGGAGACTCAAATTATTTTACCTGTTCCGTTACATGTTACACCTTCATTTAAAACTGATCAGGTCGATGTACGATGGCGATTACATTTTCAATTTGTAACGACAACTTCAGCGAATATGACACCAGAATGTGAGCCTGGAGAGACATGGCAAGCACCAGAAGATATCGAAATTGAGACAATGATGTGGAATTTAAATGTTCAAATTTTACCTACAAATCCCTTACAAATATCTGCTCCAAGTGGAGTTCATACATTAACCATAAAGTAATTAAAATTAATTTGAATTAAAAATAAAAATTTTATTTAATCTGAATTATTACTCGCTTCATCATCTGATTTATCCCAATTTTTGTTGTTTGTCATAAAATCATCCTTTAAAGCGCTCCATATGCTTTTATGAACATCACTGTCATCGCTTTCGGGTTCTTCTTTTTTGACCTTTTTCCTTGGAACTCCATCAAATTCATTTTTCACGGGATTATCTATCAACTCTGATTTGGCTCGTGGTCCATTCATCAAAGCATCCAAAAATGTTTTCTTTTTTACACTTTTCAATACTTTTTCCTTTTTATATTCAGGTTTTCCTGCTTCTTGCAATTTAATGTCTAGATCATTTTGTTGTGCTCTTACAGCATTAAATAGTTGAACAACACCCTTTGTTCCGATTTTTTGTAGGGCTTTTTCTCTTTCACGGTCATTGATTGTTGGTTTAACTCTTAAATTAAGCAAATTTTCTTTTATCTCCCTTCTTAATCTCATTTTCTTTATCATATCTTTCGCACTCTGATCCTCATCCACTTTCGTACTTTCTGGTTTAACTTCTCCATCAATTTCAAATCCATATCCTTTGCGTTCAACCTTAATCCTGGCAATTTCATCCATTTTCTTTGCTTTAGAAAGTACTTTGGGTCCATTGTCACCACTTTTCGATGATTTGAGAACTTTTTTCAGGGCATTCGCCCAATTTGATTCTTTTTGGTCGTCGCCATCTTCCAAGTAATTATCATCATCTGGAATTGTTGCATCGTCATCTGACACAGGAAATTCCTCATCTGACAAATGAACATCAGATCCAGCATCTTCAGACTCCGAACTAGAAGATCCACTCATTTTATTTTTTTTAATTTTATAATTATAATTTTAAATTAAATCGTGTGAATGTTTTTTGTTTACAAAGTTTTGAACACATGTGAGAAAATGATTTTGTGCATCTCTAAAAGTGGTCCCGTTCATGAATGAATTGAATCAATGGAAAATTTAAATAATAGACCGTTAAAACAAAGGAAAATTCTATTCACTGAACGCGTTTATATAAAATTCAAAAGTGAAAAATCTGAATATCGTGGAAATTTAACGGTATTTTTTTAACTTTTTCCAACATCAATCTGAAGCTAAGCTAGGTGATATTTTTGGCTCCAGATCTCAGAGTCTTATCCAAACTTTGATGACCTCCCTTGAGGTACACAAAATGCTGACCTTGGTTCGAGGGTGTTTCGAGGTTTTTGATATTCTGTGTCTTAAATGTTTCTTGAATTAGCAAACACTCCAAAATACAGCTCACCTCTAAAATCTTACTTTTAATCAGAGGATTATGATCTTCGGAGATATATTGTAAGTAAATTTTTAATTTGATAACATACATTTTATTGATTATTTATTTTGATTACTAATTATAATAATGTTGATCAGTCTCTGAATTCACTTGGTCTGAAAGAAAGTGAATAACGTGTTCTCTTTTCGTAATAATTATGAAATTAATATCATCATTATCACTTTTAATTGCACATTTCATAATCATAAAACAATGCATTTGTAAATTAATACCTGAAAATGATACGTCCAAAGGTGTGAATTTATTTTTTCATGTCGACAAAACTCTACGACTTGCTTGTAAGGTAACAACTGAAGATGAAAATGTCAGGTACATTAATTGGAAAAGAGGCGATGAAAAATTGTATCGAGGAGGAAATATAAAAATTAAATTTGAAGGCCAAACAAGTATTTTGGAGCTTGGTCCAAGTGAAAAAAAGTTAGAAAATTCTACATATTTTTGTGTGTATAAAGAAGAGAAATTTAAATTCAAAATTGTTGCTAATGCCCTGGTTAAGGTTGAACTTGCAGCTAAAGTGTCTGTTGTCAAAGAGGAAAAATTAAAACTCAAATGTATTCAGGTCGGATCGGATCTTGTCATGAAATGGAATATCCCAGAAAATGTTACAGACGAAGTAGTTGAATTTAAGGATGAAAATGGAACTGCAAACACTACTCTTGAACTTGAGCACACAAAACCATTCCATATTGGGGTTTTCACTTGTGAAGGACGACAAAATAATTCATTAGTTGCTTTGAGCACCTTCAATGTGAGAGTTAGAGATAAATACCCTTGTGGATGGGCATTTATATCGGTATGCATCGAAGTACTTTTGCTATGTATTTTGATATTTGTTTGTGAAAAAAGACAACTAAAATCTCAAATGAGTGATAGTGAATCTGATTTATATAAAGCTTGATTTAATAATAAAACTAAAAGATACTTTTAAAAATAACCGATTTTTTTCATACAAAATTTCAATTCATTGCGCTTATCGAATACAATTTGAACCTGTATTTTTTTTCATTCGTGTTCATTTTTTTTATGAATGATCACATCATCAGACTTACAAATATTTCGATCATTCATTACATTTCAAGCAAATTTTTTTATTTTTATTTTAAGTCAACAGAAAATATTGAAAATACGCGGAAAATAGAAAAAAACTTCAAAAGCATTTAAATTCGTACAATAAATGTTACTTTAAACTCGAAATTCCATAAGAAAATGATCCATCCAAAGTTTTTATTACCAATTTTTACAATTTTCATGATAACGCCTCAGTTTTTATGTGAATTAAAAGTTGAAAACAATGACAATGTATTTTTTGATCTTGGAAAACCATTGACGTTAACCTGTGAAGTATCAGAAGATACCGAAAAAGCAGATGAAATTACATGGAGTAAAGATGAAAAAGATCTGTCCGATAATGTTAAGGTCGAAAATAAAAAGAGTATTTTAACAATCGAAGAAACAGAGAATGGAGATGACGGGATCTATTCGTGCAAGTATGACAATAAAAAACTTGAAATAAAGACAATTGCCAATATTTTGGTGAAAATTAAGCCATCTACTGATGTTGCCGTCGTTGAAGGTGAAACTCTTACACTCAAATGTCATGGTATTGGAACAAATCTTCAGGTATCATGGATCTTACCAAATAATACGTCAGAAGAAAACGTAACTTACATGAAAGAAAATGAAATTGAAAACAGCATTTTGGTACTGAAAGATGTAAAATTACAAAACAGAGGAAGTTACATTTGTGAAGGGCGTCATGACGAGTCCGATAAAGTTGTGACAAGTACTGCTTTTGTTCGTGTCAAGGACAAATACGCAGCATTATGGCCATTCATCCTCATATGCATTGAAGTGTTTGTACTGTGTCTTTTAATTTTGATTTGCGAAAAACGACGATCAGGAGCTGAAGTTGAAGACAGTGACTCAGATACTGAGCAAAAAAATGGAAGAAAATAATCTTTGATTAGAATCTCAAAACGGAATTGTTGAATCTTTATAATATTGCAATACTTAACAGAAATAGTGATAACTCTCTTGTTGGAGAAAAGGAAATAGTAGTATAATGTTAACTGTATTTTATAAAACTTTTACAATGAATCATATTTTTATACATTTTTTCTTATAAAATCTTACACTGAATCGATTTTCTTATAAAACTAATTTTTTAATCATAAAAAATGGCAAATATATGTTGAGCATTTAATTATTTGTAATGTTTCCGTTTGTTTCTGTCTCACTCGTATCACCAAAATAGCCTGGATTGAAGTAGAGCACTTTGCTAAATCCTCGGTATTCAACTGAACTGGTTTGAATAGCACCAGAATCAGTATTTTTACTGCCAACTTCCAATTCCACTAATTTCATTAAGTCCTCAAATGGTGCATCATGTGCATGCTTTTCAAAAACTGATGTTAACCCTTGAATATACCAACTTCCTTCTTTTGGATCTCGATGAGTCAGAAATCCTGGAACAGTGGCATAACAAATGGCAATGTCTGATGATGTAGGAATGCGCTCTTCAATGAATTGAGCGGAATTATCTGTCTCAATTCGAGAACTTCTTTGACGATAAATTATTACTCCTTTGTCAGAGCGATCACCTCTGAATGAGAATAAAAAAATATTGGTCATGTGAATTATAAATGTTATGAAAATGTTACCTGCAGAATGGGAAAAGGAAGATTTTTGGTTTTCCTTGTAAGTATTTACAGTTTGTATTGCTAAATTCTTGCACAATCTGCTCAGTTGGGTAATAGAGGCCATCACTAAATTCAACATAAGTCGTTTGACCAGTACTGAAATTTAAATTCACTTTATACAAAAAAAAAGAGATTTCAATTCAAAAAAGTTAACTTACAGGCTGCCATGAGTTAAGAGTCCGAATACCAAACAATCTGCCATTCTCAAGCAACCAGCCGAAGACAATTGTTTGATTAGACTACTAAATTGGTCTGCATTAATATTTTCATAATAAAATAACTTAAATCCCATTTGATTGAATAAATCAAGGAGAACTTCTTTATCTGATTCAGCACCATTCCTACGTTTATCCTTCTCCTTAAAATCAATGATATTCACAAGAAATAGCACACCTCTATGTTTACTTTTCATTGAATACGTTTCAATTCCAGGTCTTGTTACAGTACCAAATCTCGTGGCACGTTTAACTTCTAGTATTTTCTGAATTGGACCATCATATGCTTCCAACCGAAGTAAATTTTCGTTTTTGTTACCATTACTTTTAGATGATGATGATGAATTATTGCTTGTGCTTGGCTCTGATTTCGCATCTACTCTACTTAAGGATTTTCCTTCATACATTTCCCTTCTCTCACGTTCATTTTCTCGTTTCGACTCGGAAATGCTTAAAAAGGTTTTTTGATTGTCATCAATTGGACTAAATTTTAATATATCTGCAGCTTCCTTGAAATCTGTTTCACATATGCCTTTGAATACTGTAAATGCAGTGGGTCCTCTCTCAGTGATTTTTTTCAGGAGATTTTTATGTCTTGTAATTGTGTCATTACTATCATTCTGGTTTAAAGTAAATTTAATATTTTTAATCAAATCTGTTTCAAAGTATGACTCACCTCAATATTTTTAACCATTACATTCGAGAGCAATTTGGCTTGTTGACACTTATCAGCCAACAATTCATAATCAGTGGCATCAATCAGTCTTTGCGTGTTCTTTAAGATTGTCAATCTATCGTTTTGTTCCATTTTGAGTGCTTAAAATATCAAATTATGCTAAAATTTAAATGAAATGTTGTGGAATTTTGTGTTTGTTTATAAAAATTGAACTTGAACTGAATTACACAAAGATGAATGAATAGAAATCTTCAATGAAATTTTTAACAAAGGAAATGAGTAAGCGCCTGTTCATTCATAATAATTTTAAAAATTAATTCAATGAATTGTCGTTATGAAATATGAAAACAAACAGTATGATGCATAAAAAAAATAAATATTTATTCCAAATTAATTTTCTAGTTTTATTTTTCCTACTTTGAATAAAGTATCTATTAAAAAAAATGGCAGTGTAAAACTTGTATCCTTATTCTTCTTCAATCAATTCAAGCTGATGATCTTCTTCAACCACTTGCACTCCAGGATTAAAAAAAAGTTTATTAAATGCATTATAAGTAACTGAGCAAACTTGTTTGTATTCCGATGATTGATTGTTTTTATGAACATCCATTTCAACAAGCATCATCAAATCATCAAACTTGGTATCATGTGCATGTTCAGCAAATATTTTGACCATACTTTGAAGAAACCTTCCTCCTTTAACAGGGTCTCGAATAGACATAAAACCTGGTGACGTAGCATGACAAATAACGGTGTCAGAGAGCGTTGGAAGAGCTTGTGTACCTTCAAAATTAGAGGATTGCTTAACACCACAGTCTGATAAAGTACCTCTTACATTAAATTAAAAAAAAAATATTTAATAGGTCAAAAAAAAAAGTTACATTTTTGTCTTACCTGCAAAATGGAAATAAGAAAATTTTGGGTTTACCAATCAAATGTGTACAATTTAAATTACTGAAGTGATCAATTATATGCTGGACATTAACATACATTCCACAACAAAACTCAGCATATGCATGCTTCCCGTTGCTGTAAGATATTAAAATAAACAACAATTATTTCAATATTTTGAGTGACTTACTCGTCTCCATGTGTAAGAAGTCCAAAAACAAGACAATCTGTGTTTTTAAGAACTTCCGATACCACAAATTGTTTGAGTAATATACGGAAATGTTGAAAACCCAGATCTTCATAATAAAACAACTGGAATCCTAATTGTGAAAACAGAGCCAAAAGTCTCTCTTTATCAACCTCTGCACCATTCCGATGACTATTAGATTTGAAGTTAATATTGTTGATCAAAAACAGTACACCCCTTTGCTTTTTCATCATTTCATATGTTTTTATGTTAAATTTTTTTGCATATGAAAATCGCCCGGCTCGTTCTACATTCAAATGATAATTAATTTCGCCTTTGTATGGAACTAATTGAAGATTTTCTTCATTTTGCTCATGGTTTTGATTTGATTTTAACTTCATTTGATTATTCCCATCTTGGAGGTCATTGTTTTGTATATCAACATGATCTTTAATTGAAATTACTTCTTTTAACGGTTCTTTTCTTTTCGTCATCAATTCAGATTTCTCTGCCGATATTACTTCGTTTGTATTGACACCGAGAACTGATATACTGAAAAAATACAATTCAAACATTATCAATGTTGATTTGAATTTTCAACAGATATCGTTTTTTGAGTAAAGTTCATTGCATACTTAGGGTATTGCAATTTAAAGTGAAGATTATGTTAGCATCCCCCCATAATTTTTTTTAAATTTATAATCATTGGAAATTTATTCTTTAAATAATTATTTCAAAGAATTTGCTGTTATAAGGTTATAAATGATTATTGATAACGGTCCTGCATGAACTAACGATTGGTCTCCTTGCGTTTGTTAAAATTAAAATAAAAAAATTAAATAACTGATATGAAAAGTGAACTATGAATATTTATTTGAACAAAATTTTATTTATTTTCATTTATCCTGAATCTTTACAGTTATTCAGATTATAATCGAATTTCGACAAGCCTTGAAACGATCATTTAATTAACCGTGATCAAAACCGTGACGTATTCAATAGAAACAAAATTTCTTGAATGACATTTCGCAGAAAACTGTCTTTGAATATTAAAACCAATAAATATTTTTTTTTAAAAAACATTTACCCTGGATTGAAGTAAAGCTTCTGAAATCCTCGCAATTCCAGGGAAATTGTTTGAAGTTTTCCATCAGCAGTCTTAGAATAATCATTTATATTTGACTGAACTATTTTCATGAGATCTTCAAACGATGTATTATATGCATATTTTGCTAATACGCCTGTAAATGCATGAATAAACCAACTTCCAATGTGACTTTGACGGTGTGTTACGTATCCAGGTACAGTCCCATAGCAAATTGCCATATCCGAAAATGTTGGTACACTTCCTAAAATCTGCTCGTCATCAGAAACATTGATGACTGTTTTAATTCCACAGTCATATTTGTCCCCCCTTTTGTATTTGAATAGTAATATTAATTAAGACTAAGAATGAAATTTATAAAATATCTTACCTGCGAAACGGAAATAAAAATATTTTGGGTTTGCCGTGCAACGATGGGCAATTTACATTATTGAAATTATTCAAAATACTATCAGTTGAGCAATATGCACCATCACTGAAATCTACATAGACAGTGTCTTGAATCCTAATGAAATCGATTTTTTTAAAATAAAATGTCATTTAAAATTAACTTATAAACTTACACTCTTCCATGTGAAGATAAAATAAATACCAAAGAGTTAGCTTCCTTGAGATAATCATTAGAATCATGGCTTAAAGCTTTCAATATACCGTTAAATTGCATTTGAGTCAAATTTTCGTAGTAAAAGAGAGTGAATCCAAATTGATTGAAAAGGTCTAAAACTGATGCTTTATCTGCTTCAGCACCAATTCTGTATTTCGATTTGTCATTAAAATCAATTATATTAACAAAAACTAAAACACCTCGTTTTTTCTCAGTCATGTTATAAATTTTAATTTCGCTATGATCTGAATTATGAATCCTGTTCCTGAGCTTTACTTTCACCTTTTGCTGTATTACGCCAACATAAGGTTCTAAAGTCACTTTCGTATGACTTTTTTTCACTGCCCCAGATCTTTCATTATTTTTTAAGTTCTCCGAATTTAATGTATTTCGATTTTCATCAGGTTCCAATAAGATAGCCGCGTTAGGAAAGTGCATTCTGCAAATTGATAAGAATTCATTGTATCCCACATTAACTAATAAATTGATAAGACATTTATGTCGCTCGTACATCGTTAAATCAGTGTTCTTAAATTAAATAGAAAAAAAATTTCACAATTAAAAAAACAAAATGGCGGATCCGAGGAAAACTCACCAGAACATTCTCAAGGACCTTATCTGCAAATTTTTCCATTTTAATACAAATCTCAAGTAACAAATCGAAATTTGTTAACTTAATTAGTTTTTTTATTATTTTGGAAGATTTTTTTTTAACTTTTTTTGGCATAATTAATGCAAATTTTGATTTAAAAAAAAAATCACTTTCGATTTACTTAAACCTCTGTATTACGTCACAGTTGAGCAAGTACTGATCGTGAATGACTTAAGAAAAAGAAAGAGAGGATTAAATAAAATAAGTGTCAAGTTGATATTAACTTACACATATGAGGGTGGTCATACAAATCACATGTGTAACATATATTTGTATGTATATCAACTGCATTTCGTATACAATTCAAGTATTTTTGCTCAATGGGATTCTGCATAGTAAAATAAGAATAAGGAGAGAACTCATTCATATCTTATTCATTTATAATTCTTATCGTTTGACTTGTTTTGTACTTGATAAATTTCTTCACAGTAACCACTACTGCTTTGAAAAACTTTGCAGGAGAGACAGTTGGAAGTGACATGTCTGGAAAAAATGAGGATTTTTTATCTCATTTTTGTTAAAATTCTTTTTTTTTAAAAAAAAATCCTTGAACTTGTCTCAATGTAACTAAAATTACAAATCTGACTTAATTTTTTTTCTGAATCTGGTCTTCGTTTCATTTGATGTGGCGAAACCAGAACCTTCTACCATATATCTCTACAGACCACTTATACACACGTACAAGTTGATTCCAAGTCCTTAAAGTTTCAAAATGATAAAATCAAGTTTTTTGGAACTCAGATCCGGAACTCAGATCCGAAAAAATATTTTTCTCCAATGTGTGTTTGACTGTTCATATTAACATTTAGAGAACTTATGAATGAATTCTAACCTTATCCTACTAAAAAAACAGTAATTTAAATAAAAAACAAATTATATATTTCTTGTTTTACAACTTTGTTTACCGAGATCATAACATATAGAAAAGCCGGGTAGACACGCAATATCAGAATATTTTTAAATATCATCATCTCATATTCATTATGAATATTCTACTCATGCATGTATTGAATATTCATATATAACTTGATATGATATATTTTAAGTTTGAAGCTTTTTTTTCAATCTAAACAGGTATTTTAACTTACACATATATTTTTTATTTTTGAATTAAAATTTACACCTTGTTTACTTAAATCAGTAACAAAATAAAATTAGTATGAGCTAAGTCGGAGCTTGATACACAAGTGCTTAAAAAAGTAATCGGTTACTTATTAATTTTAAGCTAATTACTTTTAATACAAACAATTTATAATGAGAATAATTCTCACGATATTTTCGGTTATTACTTTGATAAGCTTAATCAATGCAAGAACTTCAGAAATTCTCAAAGTGAAACTTCCACATGGTGGTGTTGTGGTTGGACGTTATTTGTCGACATTTAAAGGCAAAGGAATTCGTGGATTCCTAGGAGTTCCATACGCTAAGCCACCAATTGGTGATTTGAGATTTAAGGTAAATTTGAGGATGAACTTTGTACTGAAAACAAAATTAAAATTCGTACTAGTTCAATGCGTTTCATGTAAAATAAGTAGGAGTTATTTATTATTTTATTTTAGTATTCTGCTGTTAAATTGCTATGTGTCAGACAAGATTTGTTTATTAATGTTAAAATTATTAAAAGTTAACTTGTAATTAAATGAGTTATCCTGCTCAATTTATTTTCATTACTCTAGAAACTTGTTTTAATTACGCCAAGTAATACTCTGAATGATAAATTAAGTGTTGAAACTTTAAATTTAAATTTTCTGACAGCTCATAATATTTTGAACTCAAATTAGTGACCTTGCACATGTTTGTTAACGGTTTTTTTGTAATTTTATGTCAAACGATAAAATTCTGTAACTTATTTTAATTAAAAATATTTAAAATCATGTTCAAACACCTACTTTTAATTAATAATTCAAATTTACTTACAATTTATTCACTGACATACAGGAACCAATCCCATTCGGTGCTTGGGACGGAGAACGTGATGCAACCAAAGACAGTGAAATTTGCATTCAACGTGATCCATTTAGACGTGACATTGAAATTGAGGGAAGTGAAGATTGTCTTTATTTGAATGTTTACACGCCGATTCGTGATGAAAAGAAGGCGAAACCATTGCCTGTTATGGTATTTTTCCATGGTGGTGGTTGGCAGTGTGGGTCTGGAATTTCAATGTTTTATGGGCCCGATTTTATAATGGAACACGAAAATATCATTTATATTGGGGCGAACTTTAGATTGGGTCCTCTTGGATTTATGAGTACTGGAACCAAAGATTGTCCTGGAAATAATGGTCTGAAAGATCAAGTTGAAGTACTTAAGTGGATTAGAGATAATGTAGCTTCGTTTGGTGGTGATCCAAAGAAAGTAACGGTATTTGGTGAATCTGCGGGTGGTGCTAGTGGTACATATCACATGATGAGTCCATTATCCAAAGGCCTTTTCCATCAAGTGATTTCTCAGAGTGGCGCGAATTTCAATCCATGGGCCCAACCAGCTCATAGAGGGGTAGCAGAAAAACGTGCTGAAAAACTAGGATCAATGATGGGTTGTGAAAAAAATGGAAACGACTGGTCTTCCATGGTGAATTGCTTAAGAAAAGTTCCTGCTGAAAATATTACTGCCGCATTTTACGATTTCTTTGTAAGTTCCATTCAAACAGATTTAAATGAAAATGTCATAATAAATTTAAAATTCCTAGGAATGGGACACAGATCCAATGATTCCATTTCCACCAGTTGTTGAACCAGATCTACCAGGCGCTTTCATTTCAGTTCATCCGCGTGATGTGAAACAACCTCATGGAATATCAATTAAATGGATGGCAGGTCTCACATCTGACGAAGGTGCAATGAAATCAGCTGCTTTGATCAATCTCAAAGAACTCACAAATGACTTGAACATAAATTGGGATCATGCCCTTGAAACTAGTCTTTATTATGATCATCATGATCACAGTACGAAACAAAAAATTACGAAACGGATAAATGATTTTTATTTTAGGAATAGAAAATTGGAACCTGCCACTCATCAAAATTTAACAAATGTAAGATTTTTTTATTGAAATGACATTGAAATTCAAAAATGAAACTTTCAATTACATTTAAGCTATACACTGACTCTTGGTTCCTTCATGGCATGGATGAGTATTTTAGAATTCGTTTTAGTGATGAAAATCAATCAAAACGTGGTCCAACATACATTTATTTGTTTAATCATAAAGCAGCAGCAAGTTTCACTGAAATTTTTAAAGGTGGACGTGAAAATTATTTCGGTTCGTATTCTCCGTATTCTTTTTTTCATAACGGTTTAAATTCAAATCAATTTTATGTAATTTCAGGCGTAAGTCACGCAGAAGAACTTCAATTCCTCTTCCCAATCGCAAAATGGCTGTTTGTTAGTGCAGTTCCAACTGAAGTTGATTTAAAGATTAGAGATACTTTAACTGAAATGTGGACAAATTTCGCCAATTATGGACATCCAACACCAGAAGGTTCAAATCTCATTAAATGGGAGGAAGCCACTTCATATCCCGTCAGCTATCTAAGAATTGGAAACAAAGATCAAGAATCGAACGAGTTAATTAAAATGGAACAAGGGCTTTTACAGGAGCGAGCTGATTTCTGGTATGAAATTGGAGCTCATTTGCCAGCCAAAACTGAGACAAAAGATGAACTTTAATTTTAAAAAAAACTTGATGACTTAAAATATAACATAAGAGTCTTTATTAAAATTTCTATTCAAATTTTCTTTTATCTTATTTTTATTAAAAATTTAATTTAATACTAATTGTGATGTTATTTGTTATCTTAACATTAAAAGGCATGTAAATTTGTGTGAGGCACTTTCAGTACGTAATTTTTTTGTATAATAAAATGGAATGTAATTTAACATTGCATACTACAACTTAAGAACTCTTACTTAAATTCTTTTAAAAATGTGATATCGTTGTTCAATTGTACAAAAATCTCCTTTAAAAGTACGTATATTTGGACGGGATTTTTTACTCGTTGTGCTGCACTGTTCGTTTTCTTAAAACTATTTTAATAAAAAAAAAATCGTTTTCGTTTTTAAACTTATACTCTAACTTCTCTCGTAGCACGTGCTCTTGCAAAGGCAACATAAGCAATCGCAATCCACCCGACGACACTTGCCCAAGTACAAAAATATGGAATTCCCAATGCAAACGGTGTATTTATACGATCAATACGACGTTTATCGTATGAGCTAAAATTAAACGTTAACCTGTTAAATATTTTTAATTCCTCAAAAAATATTATTTTAACTTACACATCTGGATGAATGTAATCCATGATATCAAATATTGAATTACACGACAATCGACCTTGAATTGCTTGCACCATCGGTCCAGTTGCTTGTGTGTACTTTACAATTTCTTGTCTGTACTGTCTACATGAAATCTCATATCCAGCAGTATAAATTGAGGCATGCACAATCATATAAATTGTCATAAAAATTGCAATTACACCTATAGGTATCCAGTAATATGGCGATATGTCATCCATTGAATCGTCAGACTGGGCAATCATTTCAATTGATCGATTTGATCTGTGATTGTAAATTGTGCGTGTGACTTTACGTTTCGGGGACACACCACAACATACGCGATACAGATGAAATGAACCAAAAATGAAGCAGAAAAATATTGATAGGAGAGGACCATAAACCGTCCAATAACACACAGCAATGTGTCCACCTGTGAAATATGTGGCTGTGCTTGTTCCAACTAAAATTTGTTAAATTTTGATGTTTATGAGTCATTAAAATAATGAGGAAATGTGATGAGTCTTACATAAAATACATCCACATTTGGGATCCTCATATAAAGTTCCTCTGTACGTTCCACAGGTGTCCAAAACATCTCTCCAGTGATATTGTGCTATGCCAAATGAAATACAAATTGCACCTCCCAAGACGCCAACTAATGAAAATAATCGGGAAAGATATTTTTCAGCTTTCTGCTGATCCATTTTATTTGAATTGAAATTTTATTTTTACAATATAATTCAATTAATACAATTAAAAATAAAAGAAATTAAAAATTTCATTTAAAGTCACGCCCCGTTGTTGTTTTGTTTATCACAAGGAATGAACAAAAACATCGAATAGAAGTAATCAATGAAACACAACACTGAACAAAGAAAAAACTACAAAGATAACGAATTGTTTGGGTAATGAATGAATGAAATTCCGTTACAATACATTTTCATTCATGTTACATCCACCCACACATATAAGCAAATCAGCTGTGTGCTGTCACTTTTAACATTTTCACATACATTCACATCAAAACAACATAAAAAAACAAGTGCGAAAATTAAATATTTTGTAAATTTTATTCAAAAACATATTTGCTGAGAATTTATTTCATAAAAAATTACGATAATCAATTAGAGAAATGGCTGTTTTAGTTAGTTAGAGTGAAATTAATAAGGAATATTTATTGTAAACGTTATAATTTGAAAAAAATATTTCAAGAAAAGTTTACGAAATGTTTCGTAGTCGCAGCTGGTTTGGCTGGAATAAGCCTAAATCAAAGGTATTTTTTGATTGAATAACAAATCATTTTGTTTCGTGATTGAATTAAATGCACATTTTTTCGTTTAAAATAGCTATCGTTAGAACACCTGAAATATTTATACACAGTACTCGAAAAAAACCAATTGGTCTCGGAAAATAATAAAGGTTTGCTGGTCGAATCATTGAGGAGTATTGCAGAAATATTAATATGGGGTGATCAAAATGATTCCAGTGTATTTGAGTGAGTATGATTTGATGAAAATTTCAGATTCAATTCTAATTGAATTATAATTTCAGTTTCTTCTTGGAAAAAAATATGCTGTGTTACTTTCTCAACATAATGCGACAAAAAAGTATTGTCTGTGTTCAACTCCTACAAACGCTTAACATTTTATTTGAAAATATTCGCAATGAGACATCACTATGTATGTTATTTCGATATTTTTTTGCCTTGACCTTGAAAATATCTAATGTTTCATTTTATATTTTTCATGTAGATTATTTGCTTAGCAACAATCATGTCAACTCAATAATCGTTCATAAATTTGACTTTTCGGATGAAGATGTGATGGGATATTACATACTTTTTCTCAAAACTCTGAGTTTAAAGTTAAATACTCACACAATTCATTTCTTTTACAATGAGCTTACAAATGATTTTCCTCTGTATACGGAGGCTATAAAATTTTTCAATCATCCTGAAGGAATGGTCCGGATAGCTGTGCGGAACATTTCATTAAATGTCTATCGAGTACATAACGAGTCAATGTTACAATTCATCAGAGATCGTACAGCAGCACCATATTTCAGTAATTTAGTTTGGTTTATCGGGAAACACATCATTGAATTGGATTCTTGTGTGAAAAATGATCAGGATCATCAGTCACAGGATAAACTTTCAAATTTAATTGCAGAACATTTGGATCACTTACATTACTTACACGACATTCTCGCTTTAAATATATCGGATTTGAATGCCGTCCTCACCGAACATTTATTGAACAAACTTTTTGTTCCATTGTATATATTTTCACTTACACCAGCACCACCAATTTCCATGGCACTTGTTACGAAAAATCTGGCAGAAGTTCTCAATAAACACGTGGAAATTGATGTGCAAGAACTTGACAATCCGAGAGTTAGTCCAGTGGTGGCGTTATTTGCACTTTCTTTGGTATTTCTTGTGATGCAACACCCACCGTTGGTACATGCACTAGCATGGGTGATTCTGAATGGAGATCACAATATTTTTAAGGAGGGAACGAATTCGTTATTGAGCTCATATACCGCAGAGAAACGAGATGGAGTTCCATTGGGTTTTGGGCAACCACAAGAATTGGAAGAGGCATTGGAATCTGGTGGAATTGCCTCATCACGAACAAGTAGTAGAGATGAATTGGAAAGTATTGCTATTGATCATGCTGCGGTTGAAGGTTTAGAAAAATGTAATATTACGGATGAGGAAAAGGAGAAATTGATACGAAGATCGTTGGGATCTGATGAGACATCGCGACCTTTCTTGGATATGATTCTGAATGCATTGGATTGCTCGGAGAATGATTATTTGCCCTTGTTGTCATTATGTCTCATATTTGCACTTGCCAATAATAGAGGTAAGTTAATCTTTATTTTCATACGTTTAAAAAACTGTAAAGGAGAGTCTCTTTTATTTTAACATATATTTTAAATATCCATTAATAAGATCTCAGTGGTATTGTAATCAATCATCTCTTCTGAGATTTTTGTTGCATTCTCGGAAAAGTTTGATAGTAGGTCTGTAACATATGAACTTTCAGAAGTTGAGTAATCTGTAGAACTCTTCCATTCAAAAGCTTGAGTTGAATTTTCTTCAGTTATATTAGCGATTTGAGTGGTTTGAGGTATTTCTGTGGTTTGAAAATCAATTTGTGTACTTGTCGTTTCATAAGATCCTGAATGGGTGCTTGATCTATCATGGTAATTTTCATAAATTTCAGTGGCTGATGGATAAGTTTCGCCATAGTTATGATATTCTTCAGTGTGTTCTTGAGTATCGTGATAGTTGTGATAGTCCTCATTGTTATGATAATCCTCATAGTTGTGATAATCCTCATAGTTGTGATAGTCCTCATAGTTGCTATAATTGTAATCTCCATAAATATGAAGTTCATCATTATAGTCTTCATAATAATAATAATAGTAATGATAATTTTCATCATTTTCGTTGTCAGAATAATGGTCATAATAATTATCATAATAACTATCATAATAATTGTAATAGTCATTATAGTGGTATTCATATTGTGGATACATTGCATAATCAATATCGTTATAGTACTGAAGCTCTTGGTACTCATATTCCTCAATCGGACATTCCATTGTGTAGGTGCATGTTGAACAAGTGCATGAATGCTCTTGAGTGAAATCATTTAGCAAAAAATCTGAAAAACTTGATGATATGTGAGAAACAGCCTCAAGAAATTCCGTTAAAACTGTCTGAGGTTCAGTTGGTAATTCATTCATTGTAGGCACCATTACCCATGCTCCTTCCTCGTGTGTATCTGAAGTTAGGTCACGACATCCAAAAATTCCCAAAAATTGTTTTTGTGCTCCAAATACAAGTTGAGTATTAAAATTAGCCAGTTTTTCAGGACACATTAACTGGAAACCGAGTCCAAAACTAATAATGACGAAAAAAACATTAAATTTGAATCGTATTTTAAATTCCGATAAAAACTTACGATGTAACTTGATTATGAGTATTAGAGAATTTGTAGGGATCAAGTGTAATGGGCAAGCATTGTGTTACAATTCCAGTTGTCTTATTTCCATTGACTATTGGATAGCAATTAATACGTACTTGAAAATTTCGAATACTGGAATATGAGCAAGTTAATAAAATTTCTACGCAATTGATTGCCATAAACGGATTATAGAACATATTCAAAGTTTTTCCATCGACTGGCAAGTAGGCTGCTGCACGATAAGATCCTGAAGTGATATTTCGTGAACATTCAAAGGTTGATCGCACTGACGGAATAGGTGGACATAACCCAGGTAGAACAATCCCAAATGTTTGAGTGAAGAGAAGTCCAAAGAAAATTGTAAAATATGGATAAAATTTCATTTTCTTCTCTTCGGTTTTTGTCTTATCAGTAAGCCGTTAGGAAAACTAATGATAATTTTAATTAAAAGAAAAATTTTCTTGTTTCACTAATGAAATTTTGATTATTTTTTGATTGGTCTATTAAATTTGAAAAAATTTTCCTTTATGTTTAATTAATTTATGGAATTTTATTACTGACTAATAATCCATAAATCTAATTTTGATTGCTTGCATTTGGATGATAACAGAAGGTTTGTTTCTCTTTTCAAAAAATATTGAAGCTCTTTATCTGTGAGAATTTTTTTCAATTAAATGTTTTTTTTTCTATTTAACAGGCATTGATGCAGATTGGCTTGAAGCAACGTTAAACCAAACAGTTGCCAAGTCCTCGAGCAAATATCACACAGTTTTAGTTGAAAAATTGATGCAAATAATCCATTTGAGTAGTCAACCCTCATGTCGTATCCGTTTAGTAACCGTCGAACTAACCATCAAAGTTTTAATGCAACGTATTTGTTCTGGAAAAAGAAATGCATTGATCACTGATACTCATAGACAATTGTTAGTCTCAGCACGTGATCAAAGCATGACAGTTTTACGAAATTTCTACAAATCTGAGGATATTTTTTTGGATCTCTTTGAAGACGAGTACAATGAAATGCAAAAATCACATTTGAATGTTGAATTTTTGTGTCAAGAGGCTGCTATCTTGCTGCCACCAATTGGAACTCCATTGACCAGTATTGGGTTTACTCTGCGATTGCCATGTGGTCAGGTTGAGAAAGCGAGACGTGCGATTCGAGTGTTTTTTCTTATTAGGAAGTTGTATCAACAGTTTTTTGGTGAAATGGAAACCCTGTTACCCTTAACAAATTTAAATAGTTGTGTGAAAGTTGAACAGACTCTGGATTTGAATAATAGTGATTTAATTGCTTGTACTGTATTAACGAAGGATGGCACAAAATATAGACGTTTCCTTGTGATTGATGTTTTACAATTGATCTTAATTGAACCAGATCCTAAACGATTGGGTTGGGGAGTTGCAAAATTGGTTGGATTTTTGCAGGATGTTGAAGTTGTTGGAGATAAAGATGATTCAAGGTGTTTGCATTTGACAGTACATCGAGGTGGAGTTACGACAAATAATCGAGCACCAATTTTATCAGCCAAATTTATTTTTGATGATCATATCAGATGTATGGCGGCTAAACAAAGACTTACGAAAGGCAGAACTAAAGCACGACAAAAGAAAATGTATCAAATTGCT
Source organism: Culicoides sonorensis (assembly GCA_900002565.1). Taxonomy (NCBI): domain Eukaryota; kingdom Metazoa; phylum Arthropoda; class Insecta; order Diptera; family Ceratopogonidae; genus Culicoides; species Culicoides sonorensis. The sequence goes on from LN483418.1 coordinate 341,308, forward strand.
CAATTACTAGCGATACCAGGACAAATCACCGAGTCTCCGGTTACAAGTTACGTGGCACATGCAATGAGAAGTTCTGGAACTTCGAGAACTTCTTCAAGAGATCATAGACCGATTTTCAATACGTCCAATAGGATACCAGGAGTTGCAGCAGCACTTAGACGAGAAAGTATGCCTGGTGTTAGTAGAGTTCAAATTACTCCTAATCGATCAGGAGATCAGTAAGTTCAATTTAAATTATATCAAAATGACACTGAAATTAATTTAATTCTTTTACAGTGAATCTCCGTCATCCTCCTCACGACATCGCAGTTCATCCAATGCACGTCAATCTACACAAGCATCTCGTGAAGGAAGTCGTTCTCGTAATAGTCCTCGGTCAAGAGAAGGAAGTCCACGAATGATGCGACCTCGTTCCGAAGAAATTCCACTTGAAGACTTTAAACGTTCACAAAATGCAAGTCCTGTCCCTAGTAGCCATAATTCCAGTCGTCCTGCAACCCCCAATTTACGACCAGAACAACTTACTAGCAATGGAATTGTTAAAGAACCACAACAAAACGGCATCGTCACAACTCCATCGGAAGAAACTTCATTTATGAGTCAACAGAGAACACCAGAAACCAAAAAGCCAAAAGGAACAATTGAAACAGTTTAAATTTCCTTTTTATCTGTTCATGTTTCTTTGTACATATGTTTGTCAATATTACAATACCAACACTAAATTTTAGGATATAATGAGGGTACATGGAATATTACTCTAAAAAATGTTACTAAATAAATCTAAGGAACTACCAAATTAATAATCAAATTAAAACTATCTTTCATTGTTATTTTGTGATAAGAATTGTGTAGTCAGATCGTAAAATCCAAAAAATACAGCTCCACCAATTGTTATCCACAGAACTCGAGGCACAAATCCAGCAAATACTCCTCTAATTCCTTTTTCTCGATAAATTCCTATCAATATTTGAGCAATATTCTTTTGAATCGTTAAAGCATTTTGTTCTGCTAACATAATACGAGTCTTAGCTACGTCTAGTGGTGTTGTTAACCCAGCAGCAATCCCACCAGCAACTGCTCCACACAATGAAACATAATATGGTGTTAAAGGAAGTCCAGTTGTTGTCTTAAAATTTGCTTTGAAGTATTCCCACAACGGGAATTGAATAAGCGAAAATGGAATTTCCCTGAGAATTGTTGTACCAAAACCTCGATAAATGCCACGAAATCCTTCCGCTTTAAATGCATCGAGCAATATTCTACCAGCTGATATGTCATATTTTTGAATCAATGATTGACGTCTTTGTTTAGCGACTAAAATGAAAAAAAAACTTTATGAAATGTGTTCTGTGTTTTGACTTGAACAGAAAATTTACTTTCAACTGGAACTCGAATCAAGCATGCTACGACTTCGGCCACTGATGCAGCTGCCATGTGAACAAAGGGCGAGCTGCTATTACCTAATTTTGTTTTAGTTGTTTCATATGTAAAGAAAAACAAGGCAGCAGTGGGAGCACTTCCAACAGCGGCTGGTGCTAAGCCTCGATAAATTCCTTTAAAACCTCCAGAACGCCAGAATCCTCGTTCACTTTGCAATCGGGTTTTGACAGTGTCAATGGGGAACAAAGCAATATCGACCGCTACTCCAGCAACACCTCCAGCCTAAAATACATGAATTTAAGTGTAAAATACATTGACATAAGAAGAATTTTACCATTAATGGTGTTCCCCAATCCTTAAAGTTTCCCATTTTGACAAAATATTTAAATGACAAATTATTTTTAAGTTAAATTTGAGTAATTTTCATCATTAAAACATTTTTATCTTGAAAGTCATTCATTTGCATTGAATTGTTTTAAAATGAATCAATTGATTCATGTGTTCATTCATTTCAACGTTTTTTTTTATGAATGGAAATTGAAAAAAATGTAATATTTGAATTGAAAAAACTTATTTCATTTAAAATAAATTTCATGTCAAACAAAAACATTTTATTTATTTTTATTTTTAAAAATTGCATTTTTATTGAATTTTAAAATAAATTTATTTATTTTTCCGTTTAGTTTTGACAACCGTCCATTCAGGGTCAACCTCCTCTTCCACTTTGACTTCTGTCGTGCTTCCACTACTACTGGGACCAATCTCAGTATCCATTTGTTCACCATCAGATGCATCAGATGACGATTCATCAACCCTTACATAATTTATTTTAGCCTTTGGCGTAATCCATTTTTCAACTGATGGCAGTTGATTAATTTCATTGATAATTTCTTGATCTTTGCCATCTCGTAACATTGTGAGATATCGTACGAGATATGCACCAAGCTCTTTTGTTGAATTATCATCACAAATTGTGTCATATTCTTGATCCATAATTTGATCGAGCGTATCTTGAACTTCGTCTGCTTCGAGTTTCTTCATTTTTATACAATAATCTGTCATATAATCCAGGATTTCAATTGCAGCCTGGATATGAAAGGGAAGATTTAGATATTAAAATATTGAATATGAATTTTAAAAAATCAAAGATACCTGAAGTCCATTATTTTCGACATGCATTCCATGCTCAACTGCTAATCGTAAAGCTGTCCATCGATTGAACATTTCTTCTACAATTGAACGATACTTGGCACGTAACTCAGCGGCCATTTTTTATTCTATGTTTTAAGTTTATTGTATTCCTTAAATTTATATTCAAATTTATCTTTATAACTATTTTAACAAGTTTTCACATCATCTGCACGTTTTCTTGTTATTGTTGTATCAAAGTATTTACACTACCTCAGCTGTTTTTGACATTTCAATCAAAAATGAATCAAAAAATCAATGAATGAAAATTAACGGCAGTAATAAAAAAGAATTTGAATAATTTACAGTGACACGTGTATTTGGGTCGTTAAAATTTGAAAATTCTTTTCAGTAAATAAATTTTTCTGATTCTTTCTTTTGAATATCACAGAAATACAGAAAATACGGGTGGACGCACAGACATATAAGTTCTCACAAAACATGCTCTTTTTCAAATTTGATAGGAATTGTATTAAAATAATAAATTGAAAAGAATTTTACTTGACAGTCATAAAACGAAAAAAACAGAGTATTTGAAAATGGAAAGTGAATCGACCTTCAAATTATTTTTTCCTTGTCCTAAACTGATTATATTTGAATCAAATACAATAATTTCCATGAAATTTAAGTAAAATTATTCATAAAAAGTAACACATTACCACTCCCATACACGATTTCATACATAAACGATGGGAAAAATCATAACATTAATTCATGATTACATTTCACTACATATCATAGCACGCTACGTGATCATATTTGAATAGGAAGTTACGTGAAAAGTCATAATCAAAGTACAACAATGCAATACAATGGATATTTCATGTACAATATATCGTGGCTTGAGTAGATTATGATCACCAAAAAAAGTAAAATTTTATAACCAACATAATGAACATCACACTCAAAATACATGTATGGCCGTTACTTTTTACATTTAATAATATGTTGCAATGTTGTTGTCTCTCAATGAGTTGGCATGCAGCAATATTCAACTTTGTTTATAATAACCGGTATTGCACTTCTTACAGCTGATTCGATGATTATGTTATTTGTTTTAAGAGAAAAAGGTTAAATAAATGTAATGTTAAATGATACAAAAGAAAAAAAAGGGAAATTCAATATGAATTTAAAGGTTGTGACCTAAGGAAAGAAATCTCTCTCACTCGATCTCTTGTTTCTATTAAATAATAATAAAAATAATCATAATAACACTATTAAGTAATAATAAAATGAAATATTGTTTGGCTAGACAGTGGTTCAAAATCTGGGTCATGCATCCTCACATTTTTTGATACATAATTACACATTTCACATCAAAACGACTGTAGCCAAAATGTAATTTGACTTAGTTTTTTTGTTTGTTCGAAATAATCGATTAATGTAACATTGAGAAAAAACTAATTTATATGGAGCATTAATCATCCACCCAGTTATTGTTAAGTAACATACATTTAAGTGATGATGATCATTAAGACATAAAAATATCTTACCCGTTAGAAAAAATGCACTATTACAGACGGTTTGTCCGCCGTCACTCCGTATGTTTGATGCATCCAATACTCCGGAGTGGTCCATCGGTCGGAATTTCTTTTGTTTGATAGAGGATGGATAAGGAAACTTTTGAGATTAGGCTCAGAGTTTAGGCACCAGAGCCCGAAAACGCTCAAAAGCCCAAATTTTAACCAAAATGACAGACTTTTATTCAAAATGGCGATATTTTTTGTGGCTATAATTTACAAAAATTTTCCAAATGAAATATTTACATTTATTTGATATAAAACTTTATTTAATTCAGTGAATCGAGTCTCATCGAAATGCACTTAAACCGTCCATTGGTTAGTATTTCTAATTTTTTTTTTTATTATCTCGATTTATCAAAAATATCTTTAATTCAAAGCATGACTTACTTAGTTATTATTAACATACTTTATTCACTTTTGCCCCAGATGAATAATATAAAAACTTGAATTAATATGAAATTATATTTTAAACTTTGACAAGAAAAACGTGTCTTGAACGATTGTTTTTTTATGAGTTCAATAATTATTAAATTTACTGTGATGTAATTTTATTATCATAACATAATTTTGTTCATAGATTTTTGGATGCTGATTTTGGTTCCATTTCTGCCATTCATTTAACATCCGGATCATCACTGTCGCTTCATTTGAATTATATGAGCTCTTATGGGACGACCACAGAGACCAGGCTTTTCCATGTATCGTGGGTCCACTATGCGAGGTCTCTTGGATCAAGTTTTTTCTTCTAATTTACGTTTTTCTAGACACCTCTTGAAGTTCAAGAATTTTGAATTTAGTCTCTCCTATCAGAATCACACATTTAATCCCGATCAAAGCACACACACTCTATTTCATTTTATATCACTTTCACGAATAATAAAAATTTCCATTAACTCACCGGCATAATTTTTACTTAATCAGTTAATAAATTAATTTCAAATTAAAATAAACATTCAAAGACACAGAAAAACATGACTATGTTCTGTATGCATTCATTGAATACCTAATTGAATGAAAAGACAATGTATAGACAAAAAACGCGACATACTATTTTTTTTTATTGCTTTTTTATAGGAACACTGAACACCAGGAAGTTATCTTATGATTAAAAAAAAACAATTTTAGAAGAAAGAAATGTTGTTAAATAATATTATTTTACCTACAAATAAAAAAATGATGTTACATGTAAAAAATTATCAACATCACGAATTTGTATTTGAATACAAGACCCAGCATCTGCTATAAGAATGTGATATGAAATGTGACTTTAAATGAAATGTGTGAGCGTATTTTTGTATAACATATTTCAAATATCTTGGTACTTTTACCATCCACATGTCAGTTGAAAGGGTTAAGTTTTTTTTCTTTGTTTCAATTTGAACTTTAAGTGCATGTATTTTCGTTTAAATTAACATATATTTATTGTTAAGCAATGACTTTAAATGTAATTTTCAATCTTTCACCAAATTGGCGTCTGTATTTTCTCTTCATAGTTAAAAGGTGCTCAAAATAAATTATTGCCATTTGTTAAGAAATTCAAATAAATAAAACATAAATTGGATGTCTGTCTAATAAATTATCAATGCAAAAAAATATATTTAGCGATAGGCAAGACGTTTATTGAAAGGGACATTAAAAGTGAATTAAAGGCTAATGAGCTTCACATTCAATTTAGATTCAAATAAAAAATTTCGATTATATAAAGAAAATTATAATGAATAAATTGATTCAGTAGAGTTCAAAAAACGCAACTTTCCTTTTAAGGGGCTTTCAAATGAGTTTTTTTTGTGTACTTTATTGTTAAATTAGCTTTGTTTGCATGCTGAAAGTTCATCATTAAATTAAAATAATAAGGATAGAAAAGTTATGTGATGCTCATTAAAAACATCGTTGCATAACAAATCGTTTATTGAACAGGTAGTTTGAATGTTTTGATTTGAAAAGGAGGTCAATATTGGATGATGCTTGAAAGTAGTAAAAGAAAATTTTCTAACGGTGACAAATTTTTAACTTTTATTTTCAATATAAAAAAAATAACAATTCTAAGCTAGATTTTTTTTCTTCAAGTACAAGCTGTTATTTGTACATACAGTGCTATGCTAAGATAGATGTTGTTTTACAGCCATACCAGAGCAGATCAAGCAATTTCAACGAGATTAACTCACATTGTAAAATCAATGTATTAATTTAAGATGATGTTATTGGACCCGTAGTTAATCTATTAGATGACGATTGTTGAATGTTGTCTGAAATCTGTTTCGGTATGATTAAGATGTTATTTTGCTGTTTCTTGTTCATAGCAATCGTTGATGTTCCTTTGCATTTTTTTCATGAGACAGTTATGTTGACGGTGATTTATGGCGAATAATAACAAAAAATTTTAATTTATAACAACAAAAATAGGTAGAAGGACAGATAACGGAGACATTTAGAGTTTCAGATCACAAGTAGTTGTAAAATGTAAAAAAAATGTGAGATTGTTTTTGAAATTTACAACTAAATAACAGTCATAATTTAGTAACTTCCACCATTTCTTGGTGGTGGTCCGTATGAACCTGAAGGTGAGTTGATGTTTTCTTGTGATTGAGTTTGGAAACTGGCAACTTCACGTCCAGCTTGAACACCTTCCAAGACAATGGCAACAACACGACCGCCACCAACTGCTGGGGCACCATATTGTTGTGAAGGTGGGCCATATGAGCTTGATGGACCAGCTGAGTTGAATTGTGAACCGCTTGATGAAGCTTTGCTTTCTTCTTGCAATAAAATTTGTTTGACTTGTTCTAACAATTGTGGATCAACGTTTTGGCCTTCATTTGATTGGCCACCACCAAAACCGCCAGTGAAGCCACCACCACCTTGATTTGGGGCTCCGTATCTTGAGCTTGGTGGTTCAGCAACTACAACTGCTGCCAATGCAAAGGCCATAAGCTATAAAGAGAAAATTACATTTTTATTTTATTTTCATTTGCACTTATTTCATTTTTCCAAATTTTCTTCATTAATTTTTATTTTTATAATTTAATTTTTATGATTGTAATTTTTCGTTATTAATTGTATTAATTTTGTTTTTTTCACTAATTTTATGATTCACTTTTATTTTTCTTTTTATTTTTTGTTTTGGATGTAACTTACCACTGTGAATGTATTCATTTTGATTAAAAATTGTTGTACTCCGTTAGGGGACTAGTGACTGAATGTACTGATTTTGGAGCTGAATCGCCTCTTTATACTAATCGTTCAACAAAATTTAATATGCCTCAAGTTTTTCTATGCCAGCTATATATTTGACACACAATCGAAAATTAAAGCTGCAGTTACACATAAGCCACGATTGTGTATGTCTGCATAAATTTAACTTGCATACTATGATTTTGTGGCGGGGATAGTATTGTACATCTTCGCTATGCTCTCTTTTCCTTATTCATAATATAACACATATCTTTTGATAGTTGAATTAAAATAAAATTATAGTTTCAATGACCAGACGGATCCTCTTAATTAATTAATTTTTTTTGTTATTGTGATCAAAATTCATAATTTTGGCGTTTGTTAATTAATAAGTTGATTAACAATTGACCTCTATACTGAATTTAAATTAATATCTTAAAAATGCAAAACTCAAATATTGGTATGTTTTCTTCTAAATATCCTTTTTTCATATTTATCTCATTATGTCTTATAACTTGATTTGAAACTATCTATTTTTTTGGGACTTAATGGTGAATAACCGTTAAATTCATACAATTTCAGGAGTTACATCACAAATTAAATATTCCCTTTCATTTTTATCATTTTTTGAACTATTAATAACCTTTCCCAATATCAAAGAATAAAAATTTGGATGGTTTATGCAAATTTAGAGTTGCAAATTCCGAAAAAGTTCATTTCGATAAATATTTTGAAAATATGCTCTCAAAGGGATGGTTGACCGTCTGTTTGGATATGAACTGTTTTTTATCTGAACTGTCAATCAATTTAGATGTAGATCGATTCGATTTAAATTTTTGAGAACGTGAATACGCATCTTTATACACATCATAACAAGCATTTTAATTTTTTTTACAGCTCCTGTCACTTTCAAATGGATTTTATTTTTTTTTTACTGATTATGGAAAGACAATCGATGAGCTTGTGGTATTTTTTTGCATCTTTTTTTTGCTTTTAGTATCATTATAAAAAAACATTTATGATAAGTTAAATAATTTTTTGTGTGATATTGTATTTATTTTATCATCAAAATAACCTGTTAAATAATTTTTTATTACTAAATTCCTTTCAAAATTGTTGTTTTTTTTTATTTTATTTTAATAAATAGATTTATTTTTGCAAATTTCTTAATTTTATTTTCAAATTTAGCAGGCTTTTCGAGATAAGGTCATTGAACATCATTCCAAGATTTTTGGTATGTTACGAGTTCGAATCATGTGGACTCAAAGTACACTGTAAGTTGAAACATACCGCAGAACAAAGCCATTTGGTCCACAGACGGAGATCTTTGATTGACGCTTACAAGTTGTTTGATGAATGCAATTTTTAACGCATTTCCTGTCAATTTCGAGAAAAATGGGAATATTATAGGCACTCTGCTTATAATGCGGGAGGTTTGCGAGGAGTGTTCAACTTACAGTGTAAGGAAAAATTCAAGGCTTTACAATTTTGCATGATTTTCTAATACCAAAAAATATTTTTAATCTTAAAGTTCATTGAATTCATATCATAGAACAAAAAAAATTAATAATTCAAACGCTTATTCAAATAAATATCGATTATGAAATATAAAAAGACGACACACTTACTCATTCAATCAATATTTTCATATAAATAACACAGGTAGTTAATACGTAAATGCAAAACTATAAATAAATACAATAATCAAAAGTTATCACACTCTATAACACATTTTAATAAGATAAAAATTCAAATGGCGCTAATCTTGAAACACTAATTAATATTCATTTTTTTATTATACACTATCTCCATATAATTATGAGAGAGAGGAAAATATTGATGCAAATCTTGATCAATTCAAATTTTAATCAAAAAATTTCATTGAAATTACAAATTTGAAAAATTTTCTTAAATTCAATTAACTGATATAATAATGATATTGACAAGCGCTAACCGCCCACTTCACTTTTCAGTGTAATTTCAATGTAATTCAAAGCCTAAGAAAATCATGTTTTGTTTTCATTAAAGAAGAAGAAGGAGAAAAAAATGACCGATATTTTATAAAAACTATGCCGGCACATTTGAATATTTTTTTTTTGTAATTTTGGCTTCATAGTACATTCATGCAAAAAAATGTGTAGTGTTACTGACCTATCACTTTATTCGGGTATGTTTGTACACACTATCAATCGAATATATTTATTTATTTGATCATCAGATATTGCAAAATAATATAAAAGTATTCGTGAAATGACTGTTGAGTTTATTGTGAATACAAAAAAAAATACATTTTTTTATACAAGTCTTTAATGTTCAATAAAGATGTTTCAAATAATAATAATAAAAAAAATTAACATTATGTAATAATAATATGAACTATTCACGTTAATTTTAAAACATAAACAAAACATACTCATATTGGTAATGTGTGATGAAAAATTGAAGTATTATGCGTTTTGAAGTAAAAAAAATTTAAGACATTTTTTTTTTTTTAATTTTAGTCAATTAATTTTTACAAAAATTAGGAATATTAATAACTCAAATAATAATATCTCATGGTCAATATCAAAAATATTTAAATGTAATATGATGTTTATTTTGATAATAAATAAAGATTTGCATGGCTTTGACACAAAGGTTAAAACACATAAAAGTTTTTTTTTGTTGACAAATTATTTCAATGGCAAGGAACTTGATTAATTTTATTGAATGATAATATCTGAAAAAAAATCAGTTAATTAATATTGTTTGTCAACCTTTCCAACTTCAGAAGACAGAAAAAATCTACGATTTTTATTGATTTAAATTATTGCACGTCGCGACGTTGAAATTGCCTAATAAAGGAGACCTCACTTACTATGACAATTGGCTTGGCATCAGTATCCTTTGAGTTTTCATGAAGGTATTTTGTAAAGCAATCTTGATACAGATCCTGGGTCCACTTGATAGAATCCTGCGAAAGGAACAGGCTGAATTTAGGTCTGGTCGTTTTTGCGTCGATCAAATTACAAATCATCATCGCCTCAATTTGCTTAGTATGCTGTCACTACGTGATCGTCAGATAGTGTCTTGTTGCACATTCATTTTTGGCATCATCAATAATAATGGTATTCTTACAGAGTATTTCACTATTCGAACCTTACTGACCCTTTTGTTACAGTTTCGGGCGTCAGACAGGGCTGTCTGCTGTCTCCATACCTTTTCTTTTTGTTGTGATGGACGAAGTGGCGAAAGCTGCAGTAAGAGGCAAGCCAAGGGGTATTATATGGACTCTTTAAAACCACGAAAGCGACTTGAGTGCCTGGATTATGCCGATGATAAATGTGAGCTGTCTGATAGGCAAGCTGACATGCAAGAGAAACTATCTGACTTGACCACGCAATCGGCTAAGCTTGGAATGAAGATCAACGTCAACAAGACTAAAGAAATGCGAATTAATTCATTATAGACTACTTGAGGGGGGACAAGGTGTAAAGTAAAGTAAATTAGTACGTCAATGATAAAAATTCAAGATGCATCAAATTACCAGACTGATTATGGGAAATAAAACGCTTCTAATTTTACATCAAAGTTATCTTGATATGACAAATAAAAATATGAATGACAAACACATTTAATATCTGATTATAAAATAATTCCAATATGAATCAGATTATTCAATTCATTTAATCAGTCTATTAATTTTATTCTCTTATCTTAATGAATTTGACTGATAACGGTTACGGAAAAGGAAGGAATATTTTTTTTGTTAATTCATTCATATAACAAGCAGAATTTTGAATTCAGGAAAAAAAACTACAAAAAATATGAGCAAGGAGGACTTGGTCCAATCGATTTTATACAGTAAACTGAATACGTCTCGCAGTACCAATTGATTTGGGACGCAGACGGAGATCTTCGATTGACGGTTACAGGGCTATGAATGAAATTTTTATCGCATCTCCTGTTAATTTGTAAAAAAATCGACTATTATGGACACTCTTGTAGTCCACATTGGGCGTTTTCAGCTTACAGGATTAATTTTAAAATTTCTCTGAAGAAAAAAAATATTGATATCCAGTCATTTGCCTCATATTTATTTATTTACAATAATTTATTAATCCAAATGAGTGCTTAAGTGCTCTCTAAAATATTTTAAAACTACTGCAGTATTATATTTCAAAACGCAATATATTTTTTTACACGGCTTTGATCATTATGAGCACTTACGGTAATGTGACGACAAATAATTATCATTAACTTATCTGATTTCATACCATTTTATAACCAAATTAGTGAAATAAAAAAAATAATTTCTATTGTTTTGTCCTGTGTAGATAGATGTCTATGAGTCTATGAAAGATATTGAAAATTAACAATAATTGCCCAATGATGTTTTATAACAACATTATAATAAATAAACAACAGTGTTGTTATAACTTGTTGAATAGTATAAAAAAAATGTAAGAGAAGAAGAAGAAGAATAGTCACATAAGTTTCATGTAATGAAATAATTACAATGATGATCGAAACGAAACATGTCTCTCCATGTTCACACTTTGTCATTATGAAAAAAAAAATATATAAAAATTACTGTAATGATATTGAATTATTTTGACTTAAAAATTACAAAAATAAAACTTGTATCATAGGAAAGGTTTAATTTTTATTGTATCATTTAAATAACACTACCGGTGCTAAATTCAGCTCATGTATTTTATTTTTTTTTGTTTTACTGATGTAATCAGATGAAAATTAAGATGACACAAAAATTATCATGTATTTTTATTTATTGTGTTTGGATGTCACAGCAGCATCAACAACAATTTTAATCATTTAATGTGCAGTATAGTGCTTTACACAGTCAAGTTGCTTTTGGTCACAACTATTTATGTTTGAAATGTCCCTTCACTTTTGTCTTATGAACTGACACACACATATGCACACAAATTATGCGTGTGTCATAAATTTAATATTGATTGCAATTTATTTTTATTGACAAATATTCAAGTTTGAGATGATTCTTCTTGTTTAAAAAAAAAAAATAATTACTTTGAGTCAGGCTACACAAAAATTTATCTGCAAGAGAAAATTTTTGTTGATTCTTTTTTTTGCAAAAGTACCAATGTATAGCAAAAGCCCTGAACTTTGATAATAGTATTTCTTTATGTACTTCTTATTATTTCGTAATCTGTTAAAGTAGGTCAAGCTCACTGTATCTGCTTTATCAGGTTTTGTAGTAAACAAGATAAGAAAAAAAAAAAACGTTTATGTTTAACATACAAACAATTTATCATCCCAATGCTTTAAATTATTTTACTATGATGCTATTTTTGAACAACTTTAAAGCTTTTCATAATATATGAAGTCATAACTGCATCATTATGATGACAATTAATCAATGAATAGGTCAAATCGATATAAAATATTAAAGCAACAATTAAATAAACAAGATTGTATTGTATCGGAAATTGATTTTATCAAAGGAGCACGTGCATGATTTGAAAACGTTTTGATGATAAGGGAAAAATATTTGTATCAAAATCGATCAAATTGAAAATGCAGTTAAATTTTTTTTTAAGATTATTAAATCTGATTTATGAAATAACTTTTTGTCTGGCTCAGAAAATACTTTTTAACGCATTTCTCGTGGATTTGCCGCTCATGCTGTCCGTTTGTCTATGTCAAAAAAATGGACGACTTTTACAAAACAGTGGAATATCGCAGAGTTTTTTAATATCCTAAGAGTCAAAAAGACAAAGAAAATCAAAGAAGAACAAAATCCTCAAAAAGGACTACAAAAACAAAAAGCACAAAAAAACCTGAAAAGTACAACAAACCTCGAAATAAATCATAAAGCTAAAAAGCCCAAAAAACTTAAAAAGCTCAGAAAAATCCCAAACAGCAAGAATTTTTCAAAATCATCGAGGTTTCTATCCATAGAAATTTGCTCGCGTATGTCGTTCACGGTCACGTTCTACATTTTTTTAATTATGCTGCTTTTATGCCACAACTAGCAGAGGTGATCTTGGGAATCTGTGTTCGATTCCTGGCTAGTACGCTATCATAACATAACATAGTCACAACCGAATTTTATAGTATCGACTTGAACTGTTATCTTGTCATCTGAAGCAGTTTCATCTATTTTTTATTTATCATAATTTCAATTTTAGGACGTGAAAAGACAAATTTGGAATAATTTTTTTTTACAGTTACTAAGATGGAAATCCGCACTAGATCAGGCCCCTTATGATTAGATAAGACCAAGTATTTTTTCATGCAACACTGAATAAATATTTTTATTTTTTTATAACATTTACACAGATAAGCCGGCATTTTTTTCATCCTTAACTAAAAATTTCAATTCTAAAATATTAAATTGGAAATTTTTGTGTTAATTAAATTAAAAAATATTCTTCAGAATCATTTTGGACAATTTTTGATTTTTTTTTTCAAAAGCATGATTTAAACGGATTTCAATTTGCCTGTCGTTATAGAAGAAAATCCGTTTTGACTGGCCCAAAAAAAACTGTTTTAAACATTTACAATGAAATTACCTCACAAAACGATAAAATGAAAATAGATTCATACCTTTCTAAATCTCTCTCATAATCATTAATTTTCTCCTCTGAATACTAAATTTCTTCCTCCATAAAAAAGGATTGGCTTAAGTTTTATCAGTCATCAAAAGAAAATAATTGTTTACGAAATTTGTTTGCTATCGACAGATAAATACATATCAAAATCGGTTAGTCGCCGATTTAATCAAAAAGATACAAATTGAGTTCAAGCAACACATAATTTGATTTTTATAATCTGTGTACAAAACAAGTGCATACTTTTAATAAAAAAATTAAAAATAATAATTTATTTATTTAGATTTGTCATCTTTTGATTAAAAAATTACTGTTCCATAGAAAATAAATTGGTGAAACAAGTCTTTTAACTTTATCTTATCAGTTAGAATTTTACTTTTCACTTGGCGAGTCTTGTCTCTTCTGTTTTTCCCAAAAAATTTTAAAAATAAACTCACTTTTATTTGTGAATGGTGCTTCAACGTCTTTCTTTTGTTTGAAGTGCAAATATTTCGAATGTTGTAATGTAAAAATATATTTATATTAATCATATAATTATAAAATTTAAGTTAATGATAATATTCTGGAAAAAGATAAGCAGGTGTATATAAAATATTATTTTGAAAATAATTAAAGGATTAGTCTGATTTTGGTCGTTGAAGTAAGAAGTGTTATTATTTGAATTGTAATAATAATTAAATACACGGTCAAGAATAATCATGGAAACCGATCCTTTCTCCAATTTAACATCAATTGAAACACATTTCGGGGCAATTGATTATTCAGTTTTTGTCCTGATCTTGTCCCTTTCTGTCGGAATTGGCATCTATTTTGGTTTTTTTGCACATGCCGATAGTACAACCGAAGAATATTTACATGGAGGACATAAAATGAAAGTGATTCCAATTGCGATTTCCCTGATTGCTAGTCAGCTTTCTGGCGTTACGATGATGACGGTGCCGGCTGAAATGTATTTCTATGGAACACAGTATTATATCATAGCACCATTGATGATTTTAATTACCTTTATTACTAATTCATTTGTTCAAGTCTTTTATGAAAATAATTTATCGAATTGTAATGAGTACTTGGAATATAGATTCAGTCCTGGTGTACGACACATAATTCAATTGGTTTATATCACTTCAAATATTTTACTACTACCGATTGTTATCTATATTCCGTCTTTGGCCTTTTCACAAGTTTCTGGTGGAAGTATTTCTTTGATAAATGCAATTGTGTGTGGTGTTGGGGTGTTTTATACAATGTTTGGTGGCATTAAAGCGGTTGTATGGTAAAATTTTCATCATTTCTTCAATTAAACATGAAATATTTTATTTGAATTTTTTTCAAGGACTGATGTTTTGCAAGCATTTGTCATGGTTGGATCAACCTTTTTCATAGCTGGTTACAGTTTGAACCTTCTCGGAGGATTTGGTGAAGTTTTTTCCATTGCAAGTGAAGGGGGTCGCCTTGAATTATTTAAGTGAGTTTAATTTTTATCATAAAATTCCATTTAATATCTTTAAATTAATCCTGAAATAGTATGCAATTTGATTTCACATCTCGAATAACATTCTGGAACTCAAGTCTTGGATATGCACTCAGTTGGTTAGCTTACATCGGACTCAACCAAAATTGTGTTCAACGTATGGTCTCACTTCCAACATTGAAGAAAGCCCGCAGTGCAATGTGGCTGTTTTGCCTTGGATTTATATTCATAACAAGTTTAACATGTTTCACAGGTCTCTTAATTTACGCTAAATATCACGATTGTGATCCAAAGACAGTTGGGCTCATTCAAAAGGCTGATCAAATTCTACCAATGTTTGTACAACAAGTTGTTGGACACATACCTGGAATAACTGGAATTTTCATATCGTGTGTTTTTAGTGCTGGACTGAGTACAATTTCAGCCGTTATGAATGCTCTAGCTGGAATAATTTACCAAGATTATCTCAAACCGTTGAAATGTATCGGACATACAGAACGAAAAGCAAATTTATGGATGAAAGGAATCGTACTATTTTTTGGTTTTTATTGCATTTTAATGGAAGTCATAATTGAAAAGTTTACACATTTATTGGATGCTGTGTATTCAATATCTGCTCTGTTAAATGGACCAACAGTGGGGATATTTTGCTTAGGCTTACTCTGGCCATGGGCAAATAGAAAAGGAGCATTATCTGGAGTCATAGCCAGTGTTTTATCTCTAAGCTATATTATAATAGGAAATTTATCACTGAAATTTCAAGGTGGAATTAAATATCCTATATTAAATACATCAATCGCAGGTTGTAGTGAAATGGGACTGAATGTGTCTCAAATTGATTTGAAAATGGAACAGAATCCACCTCCGATTGAATTCTCATTGCACACTATTTCATTTCCGTGGTTTGCCCTGATAGGAGGAGCAATCGTATGGATTGTGGCAATTCCAGTTAGTGCTTTAACGGGCGGGAATAACATCTCAATGTTAGACCATACGTTATTGGCACCAGCTATACGAAGATTCTTTAAGACGGTTGATTTTGAAAAGGGACAGGAAATGGAAATTGTTGAAAAGAAAAATTTGTAAGATTTTTCAACAAAATAAAGTCACATTATGATAATTTTTTTTGGTATTTTTCAGAAATGATGGTGCAACAACATTATCAGAGCAAGTGTATGCAACTAAAGCAGATTGGAATCCTGAAACTAAAAATATTGAATGAAAACAAGTTTCATTGGTCTAAATTTGAGGATGTTTCTGAAAATTTAAGAAAATTAAATAAATATTTTTTATCATATTCAAATTTTGATATCTTTTTATGAGCTCAATAAAATATAAGCTTCAGATCTAATTTTTACATGGAAATTAAGAAATCTAATAAAGATAAGTATTTAAACACCAAAAATTCTGATTCATTTAAATTTTTTTTTGTCATAAAAATATGAATGAAAATCTCATTACAATTGATTTTCAATGGTTTGAATTTCATTCATCTTCACTATTGCAGTCAAGTCTCTTTAAAGTGAAAAATAAGCTGTACGTAATGATTCTATATAATGGCAAGTCAATTTCTATGGATCTACAGTTTCTATAGATACTGGCTTTACATTATATAGAATCATTACGTTCAGCTTATTTTTCACTATATGGAGACTTGACTGTAACAAGAAAGTGCCATCTATCGTTTGGAATTTGAATATCAAAAATGGAGGAAAACATGAATGAAAACACTTTTATTCAATGATTTTCATCTTTTCCACAATTTCTATTAATTTTACGGAAAAATTATGCATGAAAATGATTTCAACATATTAAAGATACATTTAAATCGTAAATTTAGTAAAATAAGGAAACTCATGATATGAAAACATTTAATGGCAATGATTTTTTCCTGAATTTTTTGAAATGAAAATAAAATTTCATCTAAAAATCACACATTCCATTGACGAAGAATTAAATTTTCACTTATTCTCGACACAAATTTAATGTAAAATATTTTTTTTAAATGTTAACATTTTAGTTTTATAACGGTTAATTTGAACAAAATTCAAACCTTAGCTCACTCAATGGTGTGTAGAGTGCGCAGTAGTAGATTCACAAGCGTATTCATTGGCGTGTAGTTTACTGAAATAAAAACAATAAAAATAAATATTTTTGCAATCAATTTAAATAAATAATTGCAATGAAGTAAATAAGTTGATAAGTGAACAGATAAGCAATCGTTTGAAACCATATTTGTGTAGTATTGTGATTAAAATTGCTGTTAAAATTAATGTCAAAAATTAGTTGTGACAGCTTCTTATTATATTTTCTATCACTAAGTTATGAATTTATATATACAATAAAAAATACAACTTATATCTATATATGAAATTTGTATATATTGTGTGTGTGTGTGTATATGTTCATACCGAACATATATATGTATAAAAATAAAAATATATAAAACAATACAAAAAAAATATACATTTTATTGAACAAAAATAATAAAAGGAGACAATTTGAGAATAAGAAAAAAGTGAACTAAAATCACAAAAAAATCTGAAAAGGAACGAACTATTGTCGAATTATAAATAGAAAATAAGAATGAAAGGTAATTTTAATTATGAATGAATTAATAATCTTTATGTTTATCCACAGTGTACAGTACAGACAATAACACAAGAGGTACATAGATGCAAAACGAAATCATTCACTTAATCTACTTCCTTATAAAATTAATCAGGAAAACAAGTTTAATTCTTCTCTTCAACATCAACTTGAAAATTTTGATTCCGCAGACAGAAAAAAAATTTATTGATTAAATTTTATTTAATTTTAATCCCAAAATTTCAATTTTATCATTTTAATTGTGCTTGAATCTCACAAATGATAAAAATTCTTTCAATGATCCCATAAAGTTAAAGTTAAGAATGATGAATATGAAAAAAAAGAAAATACTTGGCGCAAAGTTAACATTAAATCAATTCAAGTCTACTCTAGGCAACATGTGTATCTGTTTGTTTCATTGATAAATTTAAATTTAAACAAAATTTGTTTCAATTCTTTATTTTTGAATATCTTCACTTTTCATCATACTGCTGCAAGTTTTTCTATGTATCGTTTTTATTGTACCTTTTCTGTTAATTATACGAAACTGCTACACCGGTATACATATTTAATCTTCAATTTACTAATTATAGATTTTTATTATTTTAGGAATCATCAAATCATTGGACCGTGTTGTTTCTGTATTATTATTATTATAAATGATTTTAGTAGAAATTGAATTATTTATGAATAGAATAAAGTAATTAGTTAGTTCTTAATTTAACCATAAAAAAAAATTTATGAGAACAAAAAGTAAGACTATGTTATAAAAAAAGTGAAATACTGAGAAGTGAGATCAAAGCAATCACAAAACTAGTTCAATTGAATGATTAATTAAAAAAAATTAAAACCAATTTAAGAGTTGATTAAGAGAATCAGTGAGCTACTTAAGATTGACATTGTAGCACACACAGATAAAGGGAAAAACGTTGTATTTTTAATTTGAAGTTTTTTTAAAATCGTTGCAAAATAAAAGCCGCAAAAATTGGAAGAACTAAGAGTATGACACATAATCTAGGGATGGCTCCTTATAGAATGCCAGGGCCTGGATTGTGTCCTCCAGATTTTAAGCCTCCTCCGAATGAAACATCACAATTACCGGCAGCTCCTAGTAATCCAAAAAAACGAAGAAAAAATACAAATGCCGCAAATCCACCGATTAATGCAACACCTACTCCAACACCACAAGACCTTCTGCCACCTCCACTGAGTGGATATGGAGACACAATTGTAGCGTCAAATCCATTTGATGATGCACCATCGATGAGTCAATCGCCAATGTCACATATGGGAGGTATGCATCCAGGTGGAATGAATCCACATATGCATCCACATATGGGTCCTGGTGGACCAATGAGAGGTATGAGTCCAATGGGAATGGGTATGATGGGACCTCATATAGGAGCTAGAGGCATTTCACCAATGAGTGGGATGCCACCTGGAGGAATGTCACCTATGAATCCGAATATGTCACCAATGGGAGGATTATCGCCATTAAGTGGTCCTAATAGATCAATGGGAAGTCCAATGAGTGGAAATCCTTTAGGTATATTCATTTATTCGAATTTAATTTTGAGAATTTAAATTAACATTTTTACTTTAAAATTACAGGTAGTCCAATGAACGCCATAGGTTCACCAATGAGTAATAGTATGGGTAGTCCAATGCATGGTTGTGGAATGAATAACGGACCAATGTCAATGCACAGTCCCCTTGGAAATGGACCAATGTCTGGGCCAGGTGGAATGCCACTCAATCCTAATCAAATGCCATCACACATGCCATCCCAAATGGGACCTGGTTCTCGAATAAATAACATGCCTAATGGTCCTTCACCTGTAGGAAATCCTAATAATCCTCAACTTATGTCACAAATGATGGGAGGTCCAAATAATAATGGACCAAGTAATCCAATGAATAGCAATATTATGAATAATAGTGGAACAATGGGTAGTAATAGTGGAAATTTAATGTCACAAATGGGACCTGGTGGTCCTAATATTGGACCAGGAGGTGTCAATGCACAACAACAACAACAAAATGATGGTATGAATAATCAAAATTTAGGATTAAATTCACAACAAATGCAGCATCAGCAACAACAGCAGCAGCAACAGCAACAACAGCAGCAGCAACAACAACAAAATCAACAGCAAAATCAACAACAGCAGCAACGATTAGGTAACTTTTCCTTTTTTCATTAATTACAAACAATGATAATAATTCTTATTCAAAAAAATAGGAATGCCTCCAAATTCAATGATGGGCGGTAGCCCTAACATGGGACCTATGAATCCACAAATGCAAATAGGCAATAATGGACCAGGAATGCAACCACATCCACAAATGGGTGGTATGATGAGTATGGGTCCTAATAACGTTCCAAATGGTATGGGTCCAAATGGTCCGATGGGAATGAATCCATATGGTCCACCCAAACCAATGCCAGTTAGTGCTGGTAAAATTTATCCGCCTGACCAACCAATGGTATTTAATCCACAGAACCCAAATGCACCACCAATATACCCCTGTGGGGTATGCCATAAAGAAGTACACGATAACGATCAAGCAATGTTGTGTGAGTCAGGATGTAATTTTTGGTTTCATAGGTAATGTTTTTTTATTATTGTAAAATTCAAAAACATTCAATTAAATAAATATTCAACTTTTACAGATCATGTAGTGGTTTAACAGAAGCAGCCTATCAATTAATTCATAGTGAAGTATATGCAGAATGGTGTTGTGACAAATGTTTGTCTTCCAAAAACATACCCCTCGTAAAACTTAAACCATAATGCTACATGTTTGACTTCTTATCGAAGTAATTTTAATTTTAAAACTTAGCAAATATTTTAATGAAAAAAAAATTATTAAAAATTTAAGATAACCAATTTACACAGTTCTAGTTACATTTTTAAAGTAATTTTTCTTTTTCAATCAACGATAAGCAAGTATGTCAAATTAAGAAGAAGAAAAATACTTTTCATAGAACTGTTGAAAGTCCATAAAAAAATCATAAATGAGATTAATTTTGAATAAAAAAAAATGATATTTAGTTTATAAAACCGTTAATTACTTAAATGTAAAATACTGTTAACGTTAATTTTTAATTATGTAAAAAGTTAAATTTTAATTAAATTCTAAAAGCTAAAAATTGTATTATTACTAGTTTAGAAATTAAAAATGCCTTCAAAACGAAAGTAATTTTTTTTTAAAGTTTTAGCTAAATTAACGAAGTCAAAGGACAAAACTATATTTTCATTAGAAAAAGATAATGACAAAAAACCGTGATGGAAGATAAATTATGAATTAAAAAAACTTCACAATTTACAATGCCGTAAATTTTAAATTTAATGTTAAAATCTTTTTTTGTCTTTCCTGTAACACACATAAATTTAGACCAATAAATAAAAAAAAACATTCAAAATTTTGAAATAGAGACTGCTTAATTTAACATAATTGAATAATTTTATTTATAGTCACTTACATGTAAACTTAATATTATTAATTTTTTTTTTAATTTTAATTTTAAATTAACTGTAAATTCTTTTAAAATTCAACAATACTTAATATAATATTAAAAGTTAAACTTATAAATGATTTTAAATCGCATCACCAGTCGAAATATATTGAAAAAAAAACTCTTAATCTACCTCTTAAATCCTGAATTCTTGAGTCAGTATAAAATTTGCTCAGTAAATATGCCCTTTATAAATTATTTTTTTAATTTAATTAAAAAAATTGTCACGACGTTGCAAAAAAAGAAAAAAAAAATTTAAAGGGTAGTTCACACTTAACTGACTAATTTAAAATAGTTGCGTTCGTATTGGTTACAATTCTACTTGTAAGATTTAATACAAAAAATTAATAAAAATAATTTTTAATATGAAATGATAAACTATTGTTAGGAAATGAACAAAATTTGATTCTTTTGTAAAAAAAAAATTATTTTAAGAAATTTTAAATTATTGTAAATAATACTAATTTTTTAGAAATATAAACAATGAATACGAAAAATTCCCTTTTATTTTATTTCTCTTCCAATTCCTTATACACAAGTTAATGAAATGGCTTTTCATCATAATTACGCATTGACCTGGTTAATATATCGCACTTATTTCACAAGTCATTGACCACCATTATGATTTTTGGGGTTCCAGTATGTCAAAGTAAATAATTTTTAACATTCAAATCATGATTTCATGAAAAATGTGTTGACTTTCCCTTTCAAATAAATTCAAATAGGTATTTAATTTGATTGCTCCCCTTTTGTTTCGATTATTAAACAGTATTATTTTATTAATAAAAACATGAAAATTTGAAAATTGTAATTGTGTAGGCATTAAAAGTGAAGTTTAACACGCACACAGGATATATCAGATATAAATATACCCCACATTTATCATGATTTCAAATTAAGTGTACTAAAATTTAATCGTATTATTTGTTTTAAGTTAAAGTTAAAGGAAATTATAATATTTTTTGTTAACTTATATGAACTTTGATCTTATTAAGTTGAGCTTCACTCCACAAATGGTTGTTTTTTTTGAATGATACATGGAAATATTTAACGGTTCCTTGTTTATCATACAATGTAATGGAAGTTGACATAATCAAATCAACTTACAAGAGAGAAATTGAAATATTATTTCAATATTTTCGTATTACTATAACAACTTTCCGTCTCCACCATACACACAAGTAAACAAATATCAGACATTACATCATACACGACCGGTGAACTCTATTTGTCTTCAGTTCCTAGATTCAGTCACGCTCACATGTTTTTGTTCAACTTGAGCTACACCACACATTTAACCCATTAACCGCCTCTCCTAGAAATATTGAGTTTAGAGAAAAAATTTCTTCTAGGATTTGTTCTTTGCGTAACAGTGATCACTTTTCTTTTAGATGAAAATTTTGAGTTTCATAGAAAAATTTTACAGGAGAGCCGGTTAAAAGATTCGTATAATCTCACAGAAATACGTACAGAATTCTTGTACGAAGAGTAAAATATTGCATGACTTTTCATCTTATTTCTGCTAATAATTTTCTTATGATAATTGGAAAAATGAAAATAACTGGCCTGATATCTTTTAAACATGTCTAATTATTTATGTTCAAAATTTGAAGAAAATGTTTTGAGATTTTCTAGGAGAAATCCGACTCTAAAGTTACTGGTCGAAAATTCGAACAGCGGCGGTTAATGGGTTAATCATTTTCCTGTCATAAAATAAACAGAATTTTCCACTAGCCTAGATGCAAACACAACATATATGTAAATTGTACATACTCACATATACCCATAATAATAATAAATAAAAAGAGTACTCACTCACTGAAAATAACTTGATGGCAGGTAAAATTGTTTTTAGTTCAAATATTTTAGTTGCCATTTAACATTGTTTCGTAATAGTTTTCAATTTCACGTGAAATATTTGCTTACATTAAAATACCATGAAGCAGTAAATAAATTTCGTTTGCAAATTATCCTTGGAAAATTGTCATTTAAGTGCACGACCGTAACCGGAAGATACGATTTTTAAGTGCCTTTTTAATTGAAATACTTATAGTAGAAATTTTTTTCAAGAAATATAATAATTGAAAATTAAAATAAGTGCAAGGCAAAGTGTTAATTACTCAAAATTTTCGTGTTTATAAGTGAATTTAAAAAAAATATGCTTTATTAAAAAGAAAAATATCAATTAAAATGCGAAACAAAAGAAAAATAACTGCCATAATATGACATGAAAAGCTAACATAATTAAAAATATTCAAAAAACGGCTTTTAAATGTATTTCAGCAGATTTAGTAAGTTTTGCAATTTTTTTAATGGAAAATAATGCCTCGGACTCATAAAATTTTATAGCTACACGAAAAGTTTTTCCCGCAATGAGTTATTAATTTTCAAGTAAAACTCAAGTATAGAGACAGTTATAATTGAGCATTTATGCTAAAAATATTCCTTAGAATATAAACAAATGGTAAATATTTACCACTAAACGGTTATGAAAAGTGCATTTTAATTTAAATTTTTTTTTAAAAACTCGCAATTGTTTTCTTTTTACTGTGCTGAAGTTTGCCACGAGTTTGACTACGCTTCCACGAGTTTTAAACGCTTACTCAAACTCGTGGAAGAACTCATTTACATGACTCAAACTCGTGGAAGAACTCATTTACATGACTCAAACTCGTGGAGGCACTCATTTAGATGACTCTAACTCGTGGAAAATAATATTCGAGCGATTTCAACTCATGGAAATTAATATTCGAGCATTTTCAACTCGTGGAAATGAATTTTTGATTACGTTAAACTCGTGGAAATAAATTTTTGATTACTTTCAACTCGTGGATAGTAAAATTTGAGCGATTTCAACTCGTGGAAATTAATATTCGAGCATTTTCAACTCGTGGATATGAATATTCGAGCGATTTCAACTCGTGGAAATGAATATTTGATTGCGTTAAACTCGTGGAAATGAATATTTGATTACTTTCAACTAGTGGAAATGAATATTCGAGCGATTTCAACTCGTGGAAATGAATATTTGATTGCGTTTAACTCGTGGAAATAAATTTTTGACTACTTTCAACTCGTGGATAGTAAAATTCGAGCGATTTCAACTTAATTTTTAATTTAATTCCACGAGTTAAACGCAATCAAATATTCATTTCCACGAGTTGAAATCGCTTGAATTTTACTATCCACGAGTTGAAAGTAATCAAAAATTTGTTTCCACGAGTTTAACGCAATCAAATATTCATTTCCACGAGTTGAAATCGCTTGAATATTAATTTCCACGAGTTGAAATTGCTCAAATTTTACTATCCGTGAGTTGAAAGTAATCAAAAAATGATTTCCACGAGTTTAACGCAATCAAATATTCATTTCCACGAGTTGAAATCGCTCGAATATTAATTTCCACGAGTTGAAATCGCTCAAATTTTACTATCCACGAGTTGAAAGTAATCAAAAATTTGTTTCCACGAGTTTAACGCAATCAAATATTCATTTCCACGAGTTGAAATCGCTCGAATATTAATTTCCACGAGTTGAAATTGCTCAAATTTTACTATCCACGAGTTTAACACAATCAAATATTTATTTCCACGAGTTGAAATCGCTCGAATATTAATTTCCACGAGTTGAAACCGCTCAAATTTTACTATACACGAGTTGAAAGTAATCAAAAATTTGTTTCCACGAGTTTAACGCAATCAAATATTCATTTCCACGAGTTGAAATTGCTCAAATTTTAGTATCCACGAGTTGAAAGTAATCAAAAAATTATTTCCACGAGTTTAACGCAATCAAATATTCATTTCCACGAGTTGAAATCGCTCGAATATTCATTTCCACGAGTTTAACACAATCAAATATTTATTTCCACGAGTTGAAATCGCTCGAATATGAATTTCCACGAGTTGAAATCGCTCAAATTTTACTATCCACGAGTTGAAAGTAATCAAAAAATTATTTCCACGAGTTTAACGCAATCAAATATTCATTTCCACGAGTTGAAATCGCTCGAATATTAATTTCCACGAGTTGAAATCGCTCAAATTTTACTATCCACGAGTTGAAAGTAATCAAAAAATTATTTCCACGAGTTTAACGCAATCAAATATTCATTTCCACGAGTTGAAATCGCTCGAATATTATTTTCCACGAGTTTGAGTCATGTAAATGAGTTCTTCCACGAGTTTGAGTAAGCGTTTAAAACTCGTGGAAGCGTTGTCAAACTCGTGGCAAACTTCAGCACAGTTTTCTTTTTTTGAAATTTAACGGTTTTTTTTCAAATTTTTAAACTTTTGAGTTCAAAATGCCTTCTGATTCAATTTCAAAACCAAATGAGTGATGTAAAATTGTCATCAGCTCCTTTTTCGAGCACATAAAAACTTGACCTCGCTTTATCCGACGGACAATGGTACTGCACGTGCTCGCTCAATACAAAATTTTTTTTATAAAAAGACGGTAATCGTGCTGAAAAACTTTAAATAAGTTTCAAATTGAGCTATTTATGGAAAAATGACTATTATTTAAAAGTTAAAAATATTTTTTCCTTAACCCAAGTGAGACAGTGACGGTTATTTCTAAAATTTCATGCTTGATATGAATCTATTTTCGCATATCTTTTGTTAGGATATAAGTTTTTTGATGTAAAAAATTTTTACCTATGAATTAGAACAAAAACTTTTATTTTTTTTATTGTCTTTAAAACTATGTTAATAACATTTTTCATGCGACAACAATTTCGCTACTACATTAAAATGCAATTAAAATTCAAATCGAGGTAATATTTAATAAAACATAAAAGTAGGCATTGCTATTTGAGAGAGTGTTCAAATAAGACGTCATTTTCACCCAAATTTTTCCTTTCTTCGTGTATTTAATTTTGAAGGAAAATTTACCAAAAAGGGTGAAAAAAAATTAATTTGTTAAATTTATTTTAAACTAACGTTCAGAAATTCACTGTCATATTAAAATAATAATAATATTTTGGTTAGTAGATAAATATAATTATTTTACATGGTATTGAAAAATGATTTAAAAATACAAAAGAAAAGAGTGAAAGGAAAATTGTTGAATTATTTTCACTTTTAAATACAAATTTAAATTTCCGAGGTGATTCAAAACAATTATTTAAAGGAAAACTAGAGAAATCAATCAATTTCCATAAATAGTTTCATTCGAATCGTGCATCGTAACTGTCACACATACTTGGTTTTAAAAAAAAATATAAAATTGATTTTAAAATTTTAAAATAATAAATGAGTTCATGGTTTTCAGAATTGTATTTAAACAAAAACCGAAAAAGTTGTGTTGATATGAATGGAAATTCGTTTGAACATCAGACTAATAAAGGCCAAAACAATAATAACAATGTGGACAATATGCGAAATTATACGAATAATCTGTGTAAAAATAACAGAAGAAGAAAATTCTTAGTTAAGGAACCAAATTGTGATAGTAAGGAGTCGAGTGGTGATCAGAATAGTGAAAGCAGTGAGGATGAAACAAGTGAAGAGTCAGAGGATGAGAATGAGGAAGAGGAGGATGATGATGAAGAATCTGAAAATTATTCATCTTCTTCCACTGAAACAGAAGAAAATGATAATATTAACAATAAAAAAAGACGTGGGGTCCTTAAACCTTCAAATAATAACAACAATAATAAATATCGAGAGTGTTGTCAAACTGGCTTGCTGAAAGTTAACAACAATTCATATTCAGTTGTCTTTAACAACAAAAATGAAGATGGATTGACATCAAAAAGTCATCATTCGGTTACCAAACATAAGGGATTACCGAATATCAAGTAAGTAAATACAAATTTTAATGACATTTCATCAATTTTGATTCATGTTTCATATAAGATCAAAAAAACGATGTTCCAAGGATGGTTCCAACGAGAAACATGTTAAAAAGAAAAAAAAGTTACCTCTCTCGATATGCGTTCTCAATAGTCGTTATGAAATTATTGGAAAGGTCGCAAAACATCTTGGATACAAATTGGTCAAAGAATTTGACTTGTGGAATGTGTGTTGGACGGACTCCATTCCACCAGTTGAATTTTGTCGAGACATGCGGCGATTCCAAAAAATTAATCACTTTCCTGGCATGTACGAAATTTCACGAAAAGACTTATTAGCTAGAAATATGAATCGGATGCTTAAATTATTTCCAACTGATTATCAAATATTTCCCAAAACGTGGTGTTTTCCAGCAGAGTGAGTCCGGTTTAGCGATTCAAATGAATTTTTCATGACATAAATGTTTTTTTTTCAGTTACGGTGATGCAATGAACTACAGCAGACGTTTCAAGAACAAAACTTTCATTTTGAAACCAGATCACAGTTCACAAGGCAAAGGAATTTGGTTGACAAAAAATCTAAAAGAAGTTGATCCAACTGAACGTCTCATATGTCAAATATATCTTTGCAAGCCCTTACTTATAGATGGATTTAAATTTGATTTACGCGTTTACACATTAATCACGTCACTCGAACCACTTCGAATTTTCGTCTACAACGAAGGACTGGCACGTTTCGCCACATCCAAATACAGGGAACCCAATACAATGAACACATCAAATGTGTTTATGCATCTTACGAATTATTCGGTTAATCGTCATAGTCGCATGTTTTCGCATGATCTCGAAAGTGGAAGTAAACGTAAATTTACTACATTAAATAAAATATTAGCTGCCGAAGGACATGATATTGAATTGTTGTGGGCGAATGTGGATGATATTATTGTGAAAACAGTTATAAGTGCTTGGCCAATGTTGAAACACAATTATAATGCGAGTTTTCCGAATCATGATGTTGTCCAAGCGTGTTTTGAACTCTTGGGAATTGATATTTTGATTGATCATAAGCTGAAGCCATTTATTTTGGAGGTGAATCATTCTCCGAGCTTTCAAACAAATCAAGATGTAGATAAGGAGGTTAAGGAAGCGTTAATTAGAGATACGTTATTATTGCTGAATATTGATAATGATGTTAAGAAGAGAGTGATTGAAGAAGATAAGAAACGGGTAAGGACGAGATTGTTGCAAAAAATTCGTGAGCATAAGGATGTTCAAGGCGACAATGCACATAGAATTTCAAAAGAGTAAGTTTATTAAATTTTCTTTGAATTTCATTCCAATTCTTTAACTTTATGAACAGAAGTAGCACAAATGAGCCCAACGAAGATGGTTGCAAGGCATGGGCCTTACAAATCGAGTGGGAGGAAACCAATTTGGCTGGCTTTCGTCGTGTCATGCCACCACCTGGTGATCCTCATCGATATGCAAAATTTTTTTGTGCTCAAAATCAAGTTTCAGTGTATTCCGAGACCGCTGCAAGTAAACGCCGAGAGGAATGTGCAAAGAAACAAAGATTTGAATTAGAAGAAAAGCGAAAAGGGTTATGTTACTCTAAAGGGGAGGGAGATGATACAAAAATATCCCGTAAAAAACGTTCAAATAAGGGTCAAAATTCAGTAGCCAATAAATTTGATGGATTTATTGTCGAAAATATACCTGAAACCGAGGAAAAGGAAAGGAATTCTCTCTTATCTCAACGAGAATTTCTCATAAGAAGCTGTGGTCTGATCCAAATGGTAATTTGATTTTAATTTCAAATTTATTTACCTTAATATAATCCATTCAATTCAGATTTATGTAAGTTTTCATCGCAATCATCTCCTCAGTGACTCTGATCGCCGGAAATATCGTGAAACATTTTCAAAATTCACTGCCCTTGAGCCATCAATGCAAAATTTACCGTTGCTGCCACTCTACAAAATGCAAAAGCGAATTCAAATGAAAAATGTTCTAATTGATGAACCGTCAATTTGCACGATGATGCCACACGAAACGCAGCACGGTTGGGGAGTCAGACCCCAACTGCCATGTTTGAATGTTGAGCTTTCAAGTTATAAAAATAATCGAACAGCAATGGCTCGTTATTTAACCAATTCAATTAAAAAATCAAGTATTGAAGCGAGACAATATTTTGGTGAAAAAATCAAATTAAATAGTTTTTATGAAATGAAAGAATTTAGATAGTAATCGCTAGAAAATATGCAATCATTTTTAATGTTAAACAATAAATTTCAATGAAAAATTTGCCTGAATATTGAATTGAATATGAAAAAATAAAATCTCAAGGTAAGTTTTAATAAACTCATTTCCATAATTTCCCTTAATGAGGAAAAAAACTAAGATAATAACAAATATCACGTTTTAAATGGAATAAGTGTGTGTCTCTACATAAAACAAAGAATGAAAGACGATTTCACACCATTAAATACCATAAAAATTCCTTTTCCTTCAATATACATTTTCTTTTTACTCTAAGTGATTCATCATTACATATATTTTTTTTAGTATGCTGATAGAATGCGTAATTTTCCATAACTTGTTTTTTGTTATGCTTTTAAAAGGTTTTCAAACATGAAATTTTCTTTTATGATTATATGTTATTTGAATTGCCTTTATAATTTTGGTTGGAAATTCGTATTGATAAAACGAAAATGGATCAACAAGTTTTATATTTTCATTAATCGTTTTGCTCTCTTGAACATTTTTACATGGAAGTTTTTCTCTATCTTTTATCATAATTCTCAATGAAGTTCAACTTAAAATCAATACAAATTTCTTTCAGTTTTTCTGAACCCTGTTCATGCATTCCCTTTCTGTACTACGGTTCTATGTATGAGTGTGTGTATACGTATATACAGTGCATAGTACACACCAACCATACATTATTTTGTTCAAGTCTCAGTTCCAATGTTTCTTTGTTTTAGAATTGACGTATTTTTTTTTTTAATTGTTGTTATTAAATGAAATTTTTGAAGTTTTCGTAAAAATTAGTTAAAATATTTTAAGTTTTATTCAATAAATTGATTAAAATAAGAAAATGGAGTGATAAATTGATGACAGGAAATTCTATAAAGGTAAATTCAGCTGTTAAAATTAGAATTCGAACAATTTGCAGTGATTTTGCCATTAAACATGATTTATCAAAAATTCTTATCATATAATCAGGAATAAATCATAAAATAAGAATATTTAAACAAATTAAAAGTTAGTGCACTGAGTCATAAGTAAGAAAACCCTCCACTTTTGTTTAAATCAAAACAAAACACTATCAAACCAATACAAAGCAATTGAATTCTTTCGTATATTATCGTATACAGTAAATCGGCATACACCGGTATAGCGATACAAAAATATAAGGTAGTGGTGATTTATTCAAAACAGTACTGTTCGAAACAAAGAAACCAGTTTGAATTTGATTGTTTCAAAGGCCTGGTCTCGGTCTTAGTTTTAAATATTTTGAGGTAGTTTTCTTCGTTTTCATATAGTGTGCTATTTATTTTATTTTAATAAGTTCATTTACTTGTGACCTTCGACTGATAATGTTTATCTAAAACAGGCAGATAAAATTGTTATCACAAAGTCTTGTCTAAGCGTGACCCATTTTACTGAAAATCGTAAATGTAAATTTTGGCAATATCAAAGCTCTGTATGATGCAGTAAATCTTTATTTTTGTCACATATCTCTGATAAGTTTTTGTTTATACTGATAAGATTCTTTTTCTGTTAAAGCGAGTTTAAAATTTTTCTTTTCATTATGTTTTTTTTTTAAGATTAGACATTCAAAAGATTATAATTCAAAATTTTACATCATTATGGATTTAACAACCGAAAGAACGAGAGGTTTAATACACGCACTCCAAATGGATAAGGATAACACAAAAATACTAGCTATGTTAGCGTTGGGTGGTGGCAGTTTAATCTTTGGTCTGCTACCTGCATTTTTTACACGAACAAATCGCCGACGACAACCACTTATAATCTCAAATTTATTGTGTTTTGGAGCTGGAGTTCTTTTGGCAACATCACTGATACATATGTTGCCGGAAGTACGTGAAAAATTACCAAATTATCCAGAATTGATATTTTGTGGTGGATTTTTTATGGTCTATGTGGCTGACGAGTTGTTGCATTTAATTTGTGGCGAAGCTATTAGACATACACACACTGATATTAGTGCACCACCACGCAGACACTCGAATACACATCAGCATGATGGGACAAGACCTTGTGGTGGTCATAATTATGGAGCAATGTCGGAAACGCAATCTTTGTTAGAGTAAGTGTTAAACGTCTTTTTGAAGAAAGTATATTTTAAATTTATTTTTCTTTTCATTTAGTGACAGTTCCGAACATTATGTAAGACAAGAAGAAACAATTAGACAGATTGAAGAGCGTGCTGATGCCGAAGCCAATTCAAGAATATGTCATACAAATCACAGAGAGCCTTGTGAACAAAGTTTGGCTGG
Organism: Culicoides sonorensis; assembly: GCA_900002565.1. Classification (NCBI taxonomy): domain Eukaryota; kingdom Metazoa; phylum Arthropoda; class Insecta; order Diptera; family Ceratopogonidae; genus Culicoides; species Culicoides sonorensis. Next base: position 373,045 of record LN483418.1, read on the forward strand.
ACATGCTGGACTTTTATTTGCATTGAGTTTGCACTCAATTTTAGAAGGTATTGCAGTTGGAGTTCAAGATACATCAGCAAAAGTTCTTTTACTGCTCGGTGCTGTGGCATGCCACAAATTTGTTGTCGGATTTTGTTTGGGGGTCGAACTCTCTTCAACACCTGGCGCCAGATTTCGTAATCAACTTTTAGCAATACTCATTTTCTCATTTGGTTCAATTCTTGGAATTGGCATTGGGATGGCAATTGTTGATCTCAAAACAGTTTACGATACTCCAGCACTTCAAGTATTACAAGCATTAGCGGGTGGAACTTTACTTTATGTAACTGTATGCGAAGTTTTGCCTCGAGAAAAAGCGAGATGGCATTTGAGTGATCGAAAATATGCTGGAATCACACAATGCCTTTCTGTGCTCATTGGATTTGGCACGATGACAATGTTGAGTATTTTTATGAGTAAGTAAAAAGTTATCAATAAGAAAAATTCAAATTAAAAAAATTTGATTTTATCTTACAGATGAATAGTTACCGAAAAAATTTAAATATTAACAATAATTAAATGACTGATTACTCCAAATCTTAAATGAATCTTCTTATTGTTAAATTAAATAGTAGATAGTAGTAAAATTTTTAAAATATTGTACAAATCATAGCTTGACAAATAAACAAATGTAAACTAATGTTATCAACATTTTTGTTATTTTTTAACAACCAATTTAAATGTCTGAGAGAAAAATATCACAGAATGTCATGAGTTTCAAGTCTCATCCGATTCAAATTTAATTTGATGACCAAAAAGAAACTGAGAAACGATGTCCATTAATCGTGGCGTGAATTATCTCTCAAATTTAAGAAAATTTTTGAATTTAAAATTAAATCGAAGTTTTGTCTCACGAGACCCAAACTGCAAACCAGGCGTCTTGGATTCTAATTCTAAAGATCACTCGACAAATCCGGACTTAACGCACCTCCCAGAAAATATAAATTATGTAGCGCACACAAATCCAGAATCCAAGCAACTTGAAAATGTGGTGGATTTGAGTGCTTTGAAGGAAAAGCAACGTCACTTCCAAAAAGATGATGGTCTTCCGATTTTTCTCAAAGGAGGCCCCATGGATCGAGTTCTGGTTGGGTTGACTTTTATCTTAGCTGCATTAGGTTTACTTAGAACTGCAAATTTTTATGTTAGCATGATTCTTCCCTCAAGTGATTCTAATAAAGACTAAATGACTTAAGAAAATTATAATTTATTTCAATTCACGATGTAAAAATAAATAGAAAAAAAATAAATCAAATAAATACTTAAAACTAATTGAAATTTAATGACTTTGCAATTCGACTGATTTCATTTTCAGAAGTTCTATCTTTCAGCTCACACAAATAATTTGACCGTTGAACACAATCAACCCCTGTATAGCCATAAGTGTGTGTCGACGGATTATATGAAAGTCTTAAACATCTTCCATCACCTTTAATTTCATTTGGATCTTGTTTTACAGGATTTGGCTGAGAACTTCCATTTGCTGGCCTTTTTGTTGGTGGAGGTCGATTTACAATTTTTGGATTGGCTGGTGTTGTTCCTTGTACACCGTTAATTACCTTCCCTTTAATTTCATCTTCTTCTTCCTCTGACGACGATGATGATGACTGAGTTACTTTAGCGTCCTCTTCCGTTATATTCAATGTGGCATTAATTTTAACAGGACTTGGCACAATAACGTCATTTTCTACGATAATTCTACTTTTTCTTTGTGGCACCAATTTATCAAGTTTAGCGTTAGGATTCACTGGTTTTCCCGAATTAATCCACATCCATAAGAGACCTGGATTTAGCCCGCCGACCCAAAAGTCCTTTCCACGAACACTGAAATCGTTGAGTAAACGGAAAATAACATCTTGATACTTTGAATTTGGATCAAGTTCGGCCAGTTGTCCTCCAAGTGATTTACACATTGCAGCTGCTGACTTCCAATTGAGGCCACGATCAATTCCAATAAAGTAACAAGTATCTCCGATTAGGGTAAAGTTGCCAGGACATGCTATAAGAAAAAGAACATAATTAATCTCAAATTCATTTTAATTTTGATTGACACTCACCTGGTTTCTGTTGAATTTGTTCGGGACTTCCTTCCATGATGTAGTACAAAATTTGTTCAGTTTTTTTCAAGCGTTTCTCAATGTAATCCACTCTAAAGGTCAATTTCTCAATTGCTGATAAAAGGAAAAGGTCAGTTTCCGTAATTTCGCGTTGTGATGGCATCAAATTTTGTTGATAATTATTTTGCCTTACTGGTGAAAAATTTTGGTACGTTTGTGGTCTGGGAGGTAAAGTCGTTGTCGGATGAGTTGTAGTTGGATGTGGTTTTGGATCATATTCAATCGTTTCAACATTATCGACTCGATTTGAAAAATAATAATTATTTGCTGGTATATACTGATTTTGATGGTGATGATTAAATGGTTGCGGTGGTGAAGGATTAAATGTGTTGTGTTGAATGTAATTATTGTTGTTATTTGGAAGAAGAATTCGGGCACTACGACTTGATTCGCTAAAAATATTTAAAAACAAAAACGTAAATTAAATTAACAATCTAAAGCTAAGTCATGGATTTTGAAATCAGACATTTTAATATTTGATGCACACGAATTCACAATATCGATCAAAACAAAAGTGTGGTGACTTTTATTTATTTTTTTTTGTATTTCTCTTCTTAAAAATAAATTTTATAATATAATAATGTTTGTCACTTTCACTTATTATTGCATGTAAGTTGAACAATATTTTGAATGTTATATATCACGTCATCTTATTATATTATGTTATTTTTAGTCTGAATAACTTCTTTTGACTTTAAAGTGGAGACTTGAATTATGAGGTAACAGCAAATTTATGAAGTAAAAATTTGAATACGAGATAAAATTTGTCTTTGAACTTGAAAACGTGATTTTTTTTTTAAATCTAAATTTAATATTTTCTGAGAATAATTTTTTAATTTCGACCAGGTGATGAAGGGTTAAAATTTTTTAAAAAAAATTGAAAATTGTATGCAAATAATTGAAACTCGTTTTTTTTATTGACATTTTATTATTTTTTTTTGCTTTTAACTGTGAATTTCTTTTTAATGACCCCTCTTTTTGAATAATGACAGAAAACATTAAATAATGAATTATATCCTTTTACGTTTTTTGTCAATCTGTAAAACATGAAATTGGGAGTTTCCAATTTAAAATTTGTTGATGATTTAATGAAATTTTGCAATTATTTTGGAAATTATCCAGTCAATTTCAAAATGAGTATTATGGGCACTCATGTACGTCTGTATTGACAGCTCATTCACAGTTGAATATTTCTTAACATTAAAAGTTCAGAGAATCCGTGTCTGTCTGTGTTACATTTAAATAAAAATGATGAACTAGATTTATGGAAATGCGCTTGTGAACATCGTTCAAGGTGACTTTTCTCATTTTTTAATTGCATCTTGTCATAAACTGATTGCAAAAGGAAAAAAACCCAAAATAATCACATTTACTAATGTCATTCGTGCAAATTTCATCGGTTAAGTCAGATTTCAGTCGGTCCAATTCTCGAATTCAACTTAAATTCATAGAAAACAAAAATACTTACCCAATTGTCGATTCTTCCAATAAACTTGACCATGGTGTATATTCACTTATTGCATCTAATGTTGATGTTACATTATCATAAGAATCAGCTTGTTTAATCGTCATTGTACAAATGACTATAATCAGCAAAAACCACTCTCGTTTATCCATAATTTCTTTTAACATTCTATAAAAAGTCATTTTCCTCATATGTGTAAATTAATTTTTATATTTATTTGAATTTCTTGTAAAAAGTCACTTTCTTTTCTCTGATTTCATTGATTATAACAACAAAATTAATATAAAAAAATAAAATGAATGACAGATTTTAATCACTGAAGAATCGCAAACAAATTAGCACACTTTCAATTTCCTTTGAAATGCAACGTTTATAATTGAGTTATTATTTATGGTTGTAAAACAATATAACAACTTAATTTTTTATGGATTTTTTATTGAGTCATTCATTTGTTAAATGTCTGAAGTAACATTTAATATTTTTTAAGGAGTTCCGCTTATTTAAAATAAAACTTTTTCATAGAAATTTTGATTATGTAATGGATTTTTGATGGTTGTAAGTTTAATTTTAATTGAACTGTAATTAAATGCAAGTTGAATGGATTCAGAATTTCAAATAAAATTAAAGTTAAGCGTTAAATTTTCTTCTTTCTCGTTTCACGTTCAAACAAAAACTGGTGGAATTAACAGTTTATAATGAAAATATTAAACCACTCTTTAATTTTATTTTCAAGTTTGTCTTTTAAAATAATGGAGGGGGATGTTGTTGAGGAGAAATTACTTTTTTTTGTAATATGTTTCATGTAAATCAATATTATTTGTATGTTAAGTAGAAGAAATTATAAAAAAAATAATAGTAGCCTTTCCGTGAAAGATGGGTTCAGATCAGATCAGATTTCTAAGACGATCTTGGAAGAGAACCAGCACTCAGAGCTACAAACGGGTCCATTGTACTTACCCATATTTATCATAATATATGATGAAGAAGGAATCAAATCTAGAAAAAAAATAAAGAAAGAAGTCCTCTCGACCTGGTTCAGTTCTGGAAAGTGACCACACCTTCTCAGAAAGCAAGGCACTTTTATGATGGAATCAATACAGGGGAAGTACTCACCCAGCGTGATATAACGCAGTCTGGCATGCTTGGGACATACATAAAGCAGATGTGCAGCAGTCTAGAGGCGAGTCTGTCTAAAAGTACCCTACGGAAAAGCCTAGCCTCTCTAGCCTTTTCTGGTTCCGCACTCAAGAACTGTTCTTGAATTAATCTGTAAGGAAGTCAGATGGCAGCTTGACGGTCGATATAGATGCAGAAGGTTGCGACCATTTGATCATATCCAGCCTCCAAGATATGCAAGTCTCTAATTATCAGATTTAGGAATTACGAGTGTCAATCCGGAGCCAGCCTTGAACTTAGAGCATTAGTTCTTTTAAGACACTATGAGTTGAAATCGCCCCGCATTGCAAAGTTTTACTTTTTCCAACCGGGCAACTTTGCTCGACATTCACAAAGGATTCCACTTTACAAAAAATTTGAGTATTGTGCTCGTTGGCAATACGGGCAGTTTGCAACTTACAGTGTATGATTTTGGGATCGAAGCAAGGATATTTTGACCCACTTTCCTTAACTTACTCAAGTTCAATGCACATTTATAACTGAAAACAAAATCATTCTTATGATTCATGAAAAATAAACAATTTTTACGTCAATCATAATATATAACAATTATTTTTATTATTTATTCAACTGTTAATAGTTTTTGGTTCACACTTTTCATTGTTTATAATTTTTTGTATTATTTTTATCATTATTTATAAACATTTTTATTTTACGACTATAATTTGTTTGGTTTTTCTATAAAAGACAAAAAAAATCCGTACTTTTCCTTGTCTTAATTGATTTTTTACCTTCTGAGTTTAGTTTTTATATAATTTTTTTTATATTTTAACATAATTTTTTATAACGAATATATCATCTAAAAGTAACAAGTTTTATCCTAAAGTTTTAATTTTTATAAAATTAAAGTTAAATTTAATATAATTTTATTTAATAGAATTTTTTTAGTAAAATAATTAATTATTTTTTAAAGTATAAAATTTTTTAACTAAAAATAACAAAAAAAATAAATTTTTCAAAAATTTTAACAATATTTATGATTATAATTTTAATTTTTAATTCATTTTGACTAATAATTTTTCAGTACTCATCATTTCATTTGTGTGTAATTAAATTTGTTAATAATTTTTTTGTGTGTAAAAATCCTAGTTTTAATTTTATTGTTTTTTTCCTAAATTTTTTTAATAATTCTAGTTTTAAAAATTTTCATTTTTATAAGAAATATGGCCTCTTGATTTCAAATTTTGAAGGCTTTTTCGTGTTAAATTTTAAATTTGGTTCCTATCAAATTGTTTTTTTATTATCAAAATCTTAGATCAAGCAACTACAATTTGTTTTAAAGTTAAGTCAAGTGATGGTGTGAAATGACTCCATTTTGTATTTATGTGAAAAGGAAGACTATAGAATTTGAAGTTTTTAAATTAAAAGCAGGTTTCAGTTACAGTTTCATGTGAAAAGTTCCGAGAAAAAAAATCATAATCCGAAAAAAAAATTTTTTTAAAAAGGTTCACAGGTACTCTACTTAATATTGATAGGTTAGGTTAGGTTTTACAAGGGCACCAACACGGTCTCAAACAGTCCTTTAAATTCAATTTATTTAAGGAAAATTTATCTAAATAAATTTTATTGGTATCCAAGTATCAAGTAAGTTTGGTTTTTTTTCTAAATATACTTCAATCACATTAAATGTAGATTTATTTTAGTTTTTTTTTGAGTTTAATCCAAAATATTTCCAATACAATCAATACTTAATTATACAATTAATTTGCACTTTTTGTATTATTTTTAGTATAATTAGTTATGATTGGCCATTTTACGAAAATACATATAAAAATAAAACTTCTAGGCGCTTCCAGGCTTAAAAGATAATTGATTAGAGGTAGGATGATACATAATTTTAGACAATTACTTTTAAATGACATCTTATGGTAATGACATATGAAGTGAAGTAGGTTGAATTTGAAATTCGTTTTGAATGGGGAAAAAAATCGAAAAAGGAAATCAGCCAAAATTTAAAGAGAAATAGTTTTTTGTTCGCTTTAAGGTAACTCTCACACTAAAGTTGAAATTAATGATGCACTTTGACCTTTATAGAAAAAATTTTCCCTTTAAAATAAATCTGTCCAAAAAAATTATCAATGAATTTATGACTTATATGATCTATTTGACACTCATGTAATTTTTTGTTTATTTATTTTACATAATGACATCAAATTTAAAATATTTTAACCTTTTGTACTTTTTTATTTAAGAATTGAGATATTTTGATGCATTGCATCTTACTATTAACGGTTTCAATTAGATTTTCAACGTCAGCAGTACAACACGTGAGGACGTCTGGTATTTTATAAAAAAGTGAAATGTGTCATAATTTTCAAGGTTATTCAATTGCAGGCCATTGCACTAATTTCATTTAAAAAACATTCAATTTCCTTACATTGTAAATTTTACAGCAAATTTATTCGAAACAAACACACTTTAATAATAATAATAATATTATTTAAGATTTTATTTGTATATGCATTTGCGCATTCATTGAACATTTTGTAGCTGATTTATATAAAATAAAGTGAAATAAAATAAAAAAAAACACACAGATAACTATTTTACATCAACTTTTAACGACTTGCACACGCTTAGTTTTTTTTTATTTTCATTCTAAACAACATTTTCAAATATAAACATATATTTTTATATAGAGACGATACGTATATGAGTCAACTATGTGCAACAGTTACATTCATTTGAATTGCACAATTTGTATTACATTGTGGCAATTTGCCGGCAAAGTATACTTTTAGTTTTCATTTTATATTATTATTATCATCATCATCATAGACAAAATGTGGTTATTTTTTTGTTTGTGTTGTAATGCGCACATAAAGTTTTGTGTAAATGGAATAAAATCGCCACGTGTGCAACCCTGAACTTGTACTTGAACGACTATGGGCTTTTTATTCGAATTGTGTGTTACATTAGTAGAAGGGGTCAATTTTTTTTTAATAAAGTTTATGCAAATTTTTTTTTATAAATTTTATCTAGAAATATAAGAAGAAAATCTTTTTTGAAAAAAAAATTTAAAGTTAAACGTCCCTCCCTATAAAATTTCTAAGGAACTGCTTTTCACACTGTCTAGCTACTTAAGTTAATATGATAATCATGATGAATAAAATTATATCTGTTTTTAGTTTAATTTTATTCATAAATGTAATGTAATTTATTGAGTGTTATAAATCTTTCCAAATGACACAAATAATGAATTCTAGGAAAATTTCACTGAAAAATATCATCAATTTCAAGACTTTTTGACACTACAATTCCTTATCACATTAAAAGAAATTGAATTTTAATAATAAATGAAAATAAAAAGTGATAAGGTTGTGTAAATGTATTGCAATACAAATCAATATTCATCCAAAAAAATTGTTGAATGGTATCAATATTTTATTTTCCTACACGCTTACAGTAAGTTATTATTATTAGCATATTATTTATATGGATATCTAACAATTTTGTAATAATAAAAAATAAAAATATTGCAACAATGTTAAGATTTATTATAGCACATAAAGAGACCAACAAAAATGCATATTAAAATGCATAAACAAGTGTTTGGTTGAACGCTGTTCTATGAATTGTATTTTAAGTATATTTAAATCGTTAAATTTTTAATGCACACTTGTTGTTCTTGTTCAAGGCAATCTAGTAGAAGATGTATTTTTTTTATATTTATTTGAGATTTGTAAACAAATTGTATTATGTGCAACATATTGACACGTGCCTGATATTATCACTATTAAAAAAATAAAATTTGGGCAAATTAAGTCATTTCATTGAAAATATCTGATTCAATTAAGGAATCACTTGAATTTGTGACTTGACATGAGTTTGTTGAAAAGTTATCGAGCGTGTTTTCCATATTTTGTTCATTTCCTGAATTCATAAAAGACGAACTGGCGACCAGTGCTTGCTCATTTTTGTCTAATTGGTTATTATATCCATTGATTAAGTAGTCGCGAGCAGGTGGCGTGTAACGAAATGCACATCCGGGTATTGGTGTCGACGGTACGGATTGAGGATATTTTGATGCATTTATTCCATTTGCATGGATATTATTATTCAAAAGTGTTTGGTTTTTCATGTTTTTCGAATTACCAAAATTATTTGCGTGTAATGAGGGAAGTGGTGTACTCGGAACAGATCGCGATATGAGTGAATTTATTTTGTTATTATCTGGTAGAATATCATTCATATCAATGTTTGTAACTTCATCAGAATCCAAAAAATCAGTTGACATTAATTCATTTGCTTCCATCTTAATATTAGGAACGACTCCCGATTCCGACGAGAACATTTCAAGTAAGTGGGATTGCTGATCCTCAAAATCATGATATTCTGATGGCACTGGAGTCGGATTCATGGAATTACATGTCGAAGAATATCCGGGATATTCATCAATTGGTTGTTGATGTAGGGGAACACTCTGAGATCGAGACTCGGGATGGTAAATTGTTGATGCGGTATTTGCTGGTTGACCCGAATAATATCGATAAGTGCCGTTTAATGAAGGACTTGACGGCGCCGATGCCGGTAATTCTTGTTTGAATTGATTTGGACGAGTAAACGCTGTATTACTTGCACCAATTATGGGAATTGTCTTTGGATTAGATAAATGGTTAATTATTTGTAATGGTGGTAAATTTGGATTACGTTTAGTTTTGGCCAATGGTGTTGCACGCGGACTCACAAAGGGCGATGTCTCAATTTGACGATTATTGAAATTAGGGTTTGCAAGGCCTGGTCCCGACGATATTGGAACAAACGTGTTTTTACGTTGGTTATTTGGTAAAATGGTTTTTCTAGAATAATTGTAACCTTGAAAATTATTACTATTATTATTATGATTTAAAACATTTCCGTCATCTTCAATATGTCGTTGTGATAGCATTGCTAAGGTACTAGCAGCACTATTATTTGAACCGTTTGAATTTGAAATTATGTGTTGTTGTTGCTGAGTTTGAAGATTTTGTGCAAGCATGTGACGTAATTCAGAGATTTTGTTCTGATGTAAATCTTGATTTCGGATTTGGTTATGATTATCGGTATTATTATTATTCTGAAAATTATTACTATTCGCACTATTATTATGTAATTGTAATTGATAGTTTTCTAAAACTGGAATGCTACTATTGTGAATTTTTTCATAGTTATTTATGTTATTGTTATTATTATTATTATTAAAATTATTAATGTTATGATTTAATTGTTGCTGATGATTGTTAGTCTTACCTTCAGCTTGAAAAATTTGCATTAATTCGACTTCTTGGTCCTGTGAATTGTCTTCAGCTTCATTATCAACATCAAGATCTGGCAGATAACATCCAAGTTCATCTTTATTAATTGTGCAAAGACTTATCATGCGTTCCCTAGATAAGGGAAGTGGAATATCCGTGACAACTGGTTGTTCAGTTTGCATTCCACCAGACTCATTTATTTGATGTTGTGAATTGTTGTTATTTCCAAAATCAGTACGAGGTGTAAGTCTTATTTTTTTAAGGCGCATAGTTCCCTGTTCTTGTTGAATTATATTATCCCCTAACTCACTTACTTCAGCATCGGCATCATCTTCATTCATATTATCCATCTGTTTTATTAAATTAGAGGCACGTTTGCTTATTGTTTTAGACGTTTGAGGCTGAACAAACCGTGTATTGTTAATTGGCTTTGCTTTTTTATTATTACTAGAAGCAATCATATCAGCAGATTTTGGTCGATTTACATGTTTATCGGTGGTTTGTTCATCACAATGTTCATTACTTTTATTTGTACCTTGAGTAGAAGTTTCACGTAATTTAGTTTCACCACTATTCGATTCTTGCGTATTTTGAGATCCTGTATCAATAGTGTCTGGTGATTTTGGGCTGTCAGTGTCGGGCTTGTTATTTGAATTTTCTTCTGTGTTTTGTAAGTTATCAGAGTGTGATGAAAGTTTTCTACGTTTCTTTCGACGTTTTTTCAAAGAGTTATCCTGAAATTAAAGAAAATCAAATATTTGAATATCATGAAAACGTAAAAAAAGTTGAGATTCAATTATAAAAAATTTCTGATGAAATTAAAAGTATATTCTACCTCATCCATGTTATCAGATTAATATTTTTGTTTTTTAATTCAATCATCAAATATGTTTTGATTGATTAATGATAATCTTGGAAAACAAAATACAACATTGTAATGCAAATTCAATACTCACATTCATTTTTTTCTTCTCCTTCAACTCTTTTTGTAACAATTTCTTTTGCAACAGATGTCTCGAACTTATACTTGCTGGAGAATTTAAATTTTGTTTACTTATGTGCTCAGCTAATTGTTCAAGGGAGTCAAATTCTGAACTCAACAATCCTTCAGCCCAACTTTTGACAGTTCTCCATGATTTTTCATGTTGTTGAAAATCAAAGCCACCACTATCAACATCTGTGGAACTTCCAATTTCAGGTAAAATTGGACAATCTAATTTTGTAGCTTTTCGCATTGCTGCATAACAATACCGTGAATTTCCTCTAGTTCCCAGTCTACGAGGTCTTATGTTCGGAAATACTTGTTTCATAACTTTACCAAAATCGGCCGTTGATAATGGTTTGATATTGACACGACCACAATAGGCACTAAAAATATACATTTTAAAATTATAATAAAAAATTTCTTCCAATTACACATACACATAGTCGTCATAGACGTCTTGCTTTGGAATTGAAACATTATCATCGTGCTCGAGGTGTGACTTAACCCAATTTATTGTATGATTAATTTCAGACCGCTGTCCTAATGGGTTTTGGCTCTGGCGCAAAGGATCTGTTTCGGGATAACCTCCAGGAAGTCTCAGGTACAGAAGTAATTTTTCTATCGGTGATAGCTGAGAAATTTTTTCAAGAACATGAATAATTTGTTGTTTGGCCCCATCACTGAAAATAAAAATTAATTATGAAACTTTTATTTTAAAAAATCTAATTTTATATTTAATTGTTTTAATGTACTATGACAAAAAAACTCTTATCATTACAAGATATCTTACGGATTCAATAAATTTTTTTAAAATTGAATAAATGAAGTTACATCAATGTTTTTTCAAAATAAAATTGATGGAGCAATTAATTGAAAAGGATTAAGCGTTGAAAAATTATGTAAGATGTAGAAAAATATAACTCAATTTTCTTTTTTTTTTTCCTTAACAATGAATTTATCTTTTTTGTGAAAATTCTTTTACTTTTTGAATGGAATTTAACGGTTTGAAACAATAATTTATCGCCGTGTAGCACTACAGACCATCCATATCCACTTACAAGTGGACGCGGGCCTTGAGAGGCTTTAAAAGATAACATCAAATATTTTTTTTTAAATTTAGGTACCTTTAGTTCTCCGAATCATTTTCAGATTTCCTCCATATTGGCTTTAATTACAAATCTCATGAATGAAAAAAAAAGTGTTTTTTTTTCTTAAATATTTTAAATGTTATAACACTTTGTTTTAAAAATTAATTGTCCAGGTGATAAATTTTAATCTGAATTGCTGAACAATAATTTTCTTAAATTGATAAGATAAAGATTCTCAAAATATTCCCTTAAATAATAGAACATGATTGAAAGGGAAAAAGATAAAATGGAAAAAAAACATTTAGAACACTTATTTACTTCCAAAAAAAATCTTTACCTTGAGATTAGTACTTGTGGTGGTTTGAGTATATAATATTCAAACAAATAATTTTTTTTTTATGTATATAGAAATACATACAAAAAATTTTTTTTTTATATAGAATAGTAAAAAAGACCAAAAAATAATAAAACGATAATGCAGTATAATAACATCAAGGAATTCGAATAAAAAATAAAAGTATTTAAAAATGCGTAAAACTTACCTGATATTTTTCTCAGCGAATTGTCTCAATTTATTATTTCTTTCTTCACGACTCAAATGTCCACCACCACTACCGCCAGTCGTATGATTATTATCAATTTGTTCATCCACTAAGCTATCAAGGCCAACCATTTTATCTATGCTATTTATTTTGTGATAATTTGGTCCTCCTTTAATACTACTGCTACTATTATTAATGTTATTGTTCAAATTATTGGTTGAAGTGGCAGCAAGTGTCGGTGTTGAAGTTGAAACTTGTTCAATTCCAATTGGATTTTGTGGATGCAAGGTACTATAATTCTGAAGTGAAGGTGGTGGTGGTGGTGCAATTGAGTGATATTGCATAAAATTTCCACTTGAGTTAAATAAATTTGGAGGATGAAGTTTCCACGGTTGAAATGGATTTGAATGTGACATTTTTTTTTATTGTAAAAAATAAATTTTTAATGTTGTTTTCTTTGTTAATTTAAATATTTTTTTTTGGTATTTCAATTTGACTTATTTACACTGACAATAGGATAAAAAGACGAGCAATTGATTGAGAGATAAAATATTGAAATTTTCAGCTTATTTTCATTTTCTTTCCTCGTATTTTACCGATCTTAAAAGAATTTTCTTATGGACAACTAAAAAAAAATAATTGAAAAAAATACCGATATGAAACTGTTGACTTCATTGAACATACTGACTGACGGTCAGATTTTTTTTCTCGAAAAGGGGAAATTTAATTGAGAGTCGCACTTTTCAAGTTGTCGACATTTGGCATGAGAGACACAGAAATTTTAAATTTAAAAGAGACCAAAAACGGTTAAAATTTAAAAGGAAGATGATATTTAATCTTTATTTTGAGATTGTACAAGAGCTTCTAACAGTCCAATTTTCTTTCTTTTCAATTCCATTTTTTCATCGTGTCTTCTTTGTTTGGCATCTTCTTGTTCTTTCAAGAATCGCAATAAACGCTCTTCAAAGGTCATATTCTCATCTATAATTTCAGTACGTGGTTGTTGTGGCTCTGTTTGAATTGATTCCATTGACAAGTTTTCATCCAAATAATCTTGTTGGTTATATTCTTGTTCCAATGGAAATGCTGTTACGATTTCTGATGATGATCGAAGTAAAGTCATTATTCCACTTCCACTTGATTTCGAGTTTGTGAGTGTGTGATAAGTGTTGCCTTCGTTCGGCATCTCTTCATTGATTTCTTGTTCTGGGGAATTTTCTTCGGTGCTATTTTCATAAGCAAGCATGATTTTATGCAGTTTTTCTACTCTCAAGTCAATTTCAGTTTTCTTCTGTTTCTGTGTGATTCTTCGTCGAAGAGCTCTTATCAGTCCTTTCCATTTGTGCTCAATATTTAAAGCATTTACAGTAATTTTATACATTTTTAATTGATGTGCTACTTTTTCATAGATTATTTTTTTACTGTACTTGCAAAATACTGGAATATTTGCTTCCATAACTTTTAACAGTACTTCTACTTCTTGAGGGGTCCATAATTTGCATTGGGTTTTCTCCTCAAACTCATCAGAAATATCAATTGAGTTATCATATTCAGCTTTTATTCGTTTAACCGGGACACTTGATTCTTTTTCAAGAGTCAGTAATGAATTATCAGTGTTATTTAAACTCAAAATTCGTTCAATGGTTTCTCTGTACTGAAAACTTTTGTATTGATTTCTGTATGCACGACATAAAGCCTTCCACTTATTTTCACATTGCACCGCATCAACGGGTACTCCGTGCTCTTGCAACTGCTTGGATAGTGTTATCCAAAGTAATTTTCGTTTTGAAAAAACTGAATTTCGAACAAAATCCTCATAATATTGAAGTAGAATTACGATGTCTTCTTTTCCCCATTTATAAAATTTTTCTTTACTAGAATTTCCACTGAAATCACCCTAAAAATTAAATTAAATAAGTTAATCCGGATACAAATTGTAATAAATTTTAGCTTTTACATACCTCATCTTCATTATATTCCATATTTATATTTATTTGGGATTTAATTTAAATCCACATATCATTCAAGAAAAAAATTTCGAGTTTTAGCACAAATAAAACAAAACAAAACAAAAATAATTATTTTACAGCTGTTTAACGACAACTTGCGACAGTAAACGATAACTTGCGACGTTCAACGATAGAAAAAAAATGTAAACAAAAGGTGATGAAACGTATGGGTAAATTTCATAAATTAATTTAAAATATTTTGAATAATACTAGAATATTACAATAATACCTCAAATATTTTAAAGAAATGAAAATATGGCATTACGACAGATAGTATATTTACGAGAGTCACTTTTGCTCAGGTAAATTTTTAATCGATTTTTCATTTCAAATTATTTTTTCTTGATGAAATATTTCTTGTAGGAGTGAAAATTGTAACCAGGTTTTCCGTCAATTTACATCACAATCAAAATCATTACGAACTGGACGTGTAAAATTAAGTGCATCATCATCTTTAAAGCAACCTCGAAAACAGCTGGTACCTTTTGAAAGTCATGATCCAGGATATATAGATCCAAATAAACTCTGGAAAGCCCTCATTTTCACTGGAACTGTAAGTCATATAATCATGTTCATGTAATACAATTTAAAAAAAAAATATTCTTTTAGTTCACAGTCACATCTTTTGCAACAGTTTCTATATGGGAATATGAAAAAATACGATCGAAAGCTACATCTGTGTTCAGAAGTGCTACAAATTTTAAATGGGTAAAAGAAAAGATTATAGGAAAGAAAGAGGAAATGAGTGAATTAAGACGTGAATTGCAAACTGCATGGAATAAACTTTCACCAGGAGAGCAGCTTTTCATTCCCTTGTGTGCCCTGAATTTGACTGTCTTTGGAATGTGGCGAATTCCGAGACTGCAACCTTTAATGCTAAAATATTTTTGTTCGAATCCTGCAGCAAGTGAGTTCTATTGTATTTTTAAAAGAATTTTTGTAACATTTTTTATTTAAAATTATAGAAGCGGTATGTTGGCCTATGATACTATCAACTTTTAGTCATTATTCTGCCTTTCATATTTTTGCAAATATGTATGTCCTGCATAGTTTTAGTAATGGTGCAATTGGCTCATTAGGAAAAGAACAATTTCTAGGTTTATATTTGTCAGCCGGTGTTTTATCCTCATTTGCTAGCTATTTATATAAAGCTGTCATGATGCAACCCGGGCTTTCACTTGGAGCTGTAAGATTCCCAATTTTCATTATTGTATCAAATGTATTAATTTTTTTTTCTCAACAGTCAGGAGCAATAATGGCAATTTTAGCTTATGTTTGTGCAAAATATCCCGATACTCAATTAAGTATCCTCTTTCTTCCAATGTATACATTCTCAGCAGGAGCTGCTATCAAAGTTATTATGGGCTTGGATTTAGCTGGAGTGATACTCGGTTGGAAATTCTTTGATCATGCTGCACATTTGGGTGGTGCTGCATTCGGTCTATTTTGGTGTTATTATGGAAGTCAACATTTATGGCCAAAACGAGAATATCTGATAGGACATTGGCATAAATTAAGAGGACCAATTTCAAAGTCTTAAAATATTGAATTGTAAAAATTTTTATTTGATACTTTTGACAATGATTAGTAAAAAGTTATTGATTGTTGAACAAATTTAAAATGTAACAAAAAATTTGAGTATTTTAAGCTCCAAGTTTTTTAAAAGCTTCATCCATCTCAACAAGCCATTTATTGTGATGTTCAAAATGGTCACTAATGAAACTAGCGATGTAATAATAAGAATGATCATATCCTTCACGCATTTTAACATTCAGAGAAACAGCTTCATTTGCATCAGATGCCTTGACTAGATTTTCTGGAAGAAGTTGACCTTGTTTATAAAAGTCATCAGAATCTCCCTAAAATTGCATGATTTAGTTTTTAATATCATGATGATAACGTATTTTTATAATACCTGATCAATCAAAATCTCAACATCATGTCCCTTGTAAGATTTAACTAATTCAGTTGCATCATATTGTGCCCAAGTAGCTTTATCTTTACCTAAATATCCATTGAATGCTTTGATACCCCATGGACAATTGCTTGGATTACAAATTGGAGCAAATGCAGAAACGCTTTTAAACTTATCAGGATTTTTGAAAAAGCATGTTAACGCTCCATGTCCCCCCATGCTATGTCCAAAGATGCCCCATTTATCTGGTAATGTTGGAAAACTCGAATTAACCAAATTAAATAATTCCTTTGTCACGTAACTATACATTCGATAATTCTTTTTCCATGGATCTTGTAGTGCATCCAGGTAAAATCCAGCACTTTGTCCAAAATCCCATGAGTCACTTTCACCGGGAATATTGACATTACGTGGCGAGGTATCTGGAGCAACAACAATAAATCCAAACTCAGCTGCACTTTCTTGGAATCCAGATTTGGTGATAAAATTTTGTTCGGTACATGACAATCCACTTAGCCACAAAAGAACAGGACATTTTTTTTGCTCATCTTGTATTTGAGGTGGAAGATAGACAGCGATTTTCATCTCACATCCAACTTCCACCGAGTTGTGAGAGAATACTTTTTGAAACCCTCCTTGACATTTATTTGATGAAATTTCTTTTAATCCAGACATTTTTTTTAAATTTCACGATACAAAAATTTCGTAAAAGTTTAAATTTTTTTTACTCAGCTGATATTACGTTTCAGCAACCAAAATAAAAGAAGAATTCTTTAACTAAGGTAATTTATTCAATGAATACTTTACAAATTAAAGTATGACCAAACAAAAGCATAGATTAATAAAATCAAGAGATAAATGAGTGAGTAAACCGGTGATAACCTATGTAAACTAAACTATATAAGGAAGCATTGGCGTAGATATTTGGGGAGCATGGTAATGTTCATATTCGATGTTAATTGATGAATTATTTTAGATTACGAAGACTTCTAATTTTCTTTATTGATGGTTTTGAAGAAACGACAGTATTCATTTCGGAAATCTTCATTGACTGAAGTTCTTAATAAATCGATTGTGACGTATTTTTTGTGCGTCTCATCATATAGAGGTCATTTTTGGAGGAAATTACGAACAAGTTCTACTGTTTTCGCAAAATCTGTCCAAAAGAACAGGAACAGGACGTTTGCAGCGTAATTCTTTAAGAGGTGGCTTTGCATACGGGATTCCGTACCAGGCATTTGCTGGCTTACACTTTCCTTCTATTCGGATACCTTCAACTGGACCTGTGCTCGTTTCTACAATCAAATTCAAAGCGGTTATGAGATGAAGGCAGACAACTAACACGAAAATTAAGGTTTTGCATCTCATTGTTATGAGCTGATAATTTTAATTTAATAATTTATCTGAAAAAACTTCCCTTTTAGCTCCTTCAAAAGTTGTTTGATGTTATCTAGACATCTGTGAAATAAAGAATAAAGAAATATTTTTAAATAATTTAATTTAATTTTAATGCATAATTAAATTCTTATTAACAAATTCCTGAAATTAGAAATTTCTTCTTCAACAAGAATGATATTTTTATTTGGAACGTGACCTCTTTAATAAATTAAACCATAATTATAATAAATATTAATATTAAAATTATAACACTTGTGATATAAATGTGAGAATAAAATCAAAAATTCTTGACTCACTAATTGCAATAAAATTAAAATTTATTCAAAAAATCAAACATACACACACAGCATCATCACATATGAATGCATCGTTAAAATTTTTATGAAAGGCAAATGAAAATGTATGAGAAAATTAAACGAAATGATGATGAACATTTTGCAATTATTATTATCATTTATGCTAAATTAAATTTGATAAATGTTTCAGAGCAAATATTTTCGGCAATTATAAAAGTTCCTTCATTTTTGTGAATAACAAGCTTTGATATAAGTCTGTATGTGTGTGTGTGTGTACGTTTAAATAATTTTATCAAATATTTTGGCAGATAGGAATGCAATTGAAATATGAATTTTTGATTGAGTTTTGTTTCAACAACAAAAACTTTATCTTTTAACAACAAAAAAAGTATTTTACAGCATCCGTTTAGTAATCAGTTCAGAAAACAAAACACTTAAATGAAAAAATACCGGTTAGGTGTTCATTTACTTTAAATATTTATCAAATTTCAAAACTGATAAAATTTTATTGACCAATTATTACCGTGACACTAATTAAGATTTTTAACAGCTCCTTGAACACCATTTTACTGTTATTTCAACTTTGAACATAATACTTTTTCCATTTCACAGCATTAATATAATAAATGAATGAAGATTCCAAAGGAAGATCTGCGTAAAAAAAAGTTTTATCTGACTCATGGAACCAACAAACAAACAATAAATAAATAACTGAATAAATAAATGAATGAAAAGAGAAAGTTCACGGCTAAGTTTCAAAAGTACTTTTAAAACCAACAACAATAAGGACAAAAAAGAGGAGACAAAAATTAAAAAAGTATGGTGCAATAATTTTGTTTTATGAAAAGAGGAAATTTTTTCGTACACACTTTGTTCCAATTAATTGTCTGTGGAAATGTTTAAAGTTATCAGAGTGGTAACACAACAAAAAAAAAAGAGGAAAAATGGAAAATTTATGCAATCATTATACTTATAATAATAATAAAGAAATGTTTAAGGACTTGAGTAAAAAACACAAAAAAAAAGTTTTGCTATACACAGAAAAAAGTGTCGCTAAGTGTAAAATTAAACCATTAAATATTGTTCAGGAGATTCATTAGGCTTTCATGTAAATAAATGTAGCACATTGAGTGTTTTTGTTTTTCTCTATTTTTTTACCTTATTCTTAAAATATTTACAAAAAAATTTAAAACAATATTGTTTAAGAAGATCAAAAAACCTGAATATTTTAAATAAATGGACAAACTTTTCCTTATTTACACCTGTTCATCTCCTTTTCTTCCATATCCCTTCATTTCTTTACCTTCTGAGTGTCCCAAACATGTTGTTCTGTTACACAAAAAAAATACCTTTTCAAGTAAATTTGTTTATAAAGTTTTGTTTTTAACAAAATTTTCAAGGAAATTGTATACAATTTCAAATTATATTGTTAACACGTGTGACTTGACATAATTTATAAACAAAAGTCAATTGTTTACTCAGATGCTATGATTTTAAACATAAATGTTATGTTATTTCATAAAGAGATTTGAATAAATGTTTGGTTAAATTGTGTTAGAAGGTGAGAAAATTTCACAATTTAATTCTATGAATGAAAAGTTTAGTAGATAGTTTTGCTTTAATTTTCAAGGAAAATAATATCTGAAATGTGCTACAATTAAAATGTTTACGTTTTTAGGTAAATTTAAAAAATATGGAAGTGAAATGTTGATGGAGCATCAAAATTGGGCTAAATTCTTTAAATATTCCAAAACAAGGTCATTGTAACTTTTGTTCATTCAAAATTGTCTAATCTACGTTCTATAGTTTTAAATTTCTTTGTATCTTCGCCTCGTAAAATATGCTGTAGGTCACTTCAGCAAAGTTGTAGCTTAGAAAATTGTCTTTAACTTAAACTTTAAAAAAATGTGATTTTGCTATCATAAAAAAAACCGTTAAAATTTGATTTAAATTTAGTTTTTCACCGTGGCGTTTTTCCAAGGTGCAACGTTGGGATTTTTGGTGCTTTACTCCTAATTCCAAATCATTTTTTTTATGATCTTTAATGGTTTAAAGATATTAAGACAATAAAATACTTATCATATTCTTACATTAAATTCATTTTTTTTAAGTAAATTGTTACAAAATGTTAACAGAACGTTTTTTATTACAGGACACTGATTTTTCATTTTTTTTCATGTTATCTACCTTTGTAACACACATTAACAGCAAAATCCTTTTATGTAGTAATAAATGTAAAATAAAAAAAAAATTGTAGCAAAAGTAAGAGAAAGAGAAAAAATATGATGATAATCATTATATTTAGCCTTTGACATTTGATGCATAAAATTCAAGAAGCTCTCAATGTGATATAAAAAAAAATCTTTTAAGATTATAAAGACACAATTTTCATCTTCTATGATTTGTTGTTCTGTTTGATGTTTCAATTGAAAACATTTAATTTGCATCATCATCTTATCATTGCTTGGAGATAAATACATTGATTTAATAATATTGAATTTTATATTGATCTGAGTAGGCAGTTTATGAAATTTTTGGGTTTACGTATGCGTAATGTAACATGATGATAAAAAAAAACTTTAGATCATAAATTTTATTGGATTTTAAACGAATAATTTAAATGCAAAAGCTTATCATTTCCTTATTCATTTTTAATGGGTGTTTTAATATTGAACGAAATTATCCTCATAACAAGACCACATACGATGTTAAATTGTGTTGGAATAAAAATGAAGAAAAAAGGAAGATAAACTTCCATGTTATTTACTGTTACAGAACATTAACTATAAGCCGACATATGTAGACACCCTTTTCCCATTTATTTTGCAAAATATGTAATAATATTGACATTAAAATAATTTTTTTCTGATATAAATATTTACTTTCATACTTGGATGATGTCGAGAGTAAATGCATACACCAGCAGAAAACATACATTTGATTGAATAAAACGGGATTTTTTTTAACCATATCAGGCATGATGATCACTCTGACTTGTTATGGGATATGCTTTGGTTTGAGACACTTTTTGAAAGGCAAATGTAATTTTTTTTGAGAATTTCTTATGTTTATTGAAATTATTTTGTCATTCTTATTCGATTATTGTTATCTCATGGGCCAAATAAAAATACCCCAAATCCAAAATTAATAAAAAAAAATCAATAACAAACTTAGTGATTTGTCCAAAGTCGATAAGAAAATTTTTCTTCAACTGACCATATGTGAATAGCAGATAAAAAAGAAGTGAAAAACGGAAAATATTGATATACAATTTAGTATGCACACGTTTTTTGCATTATGTTGCGTAAAAATTACATTGTAATACTTTAAAGACCCTTTGTCACTTCAAAGGAACACGTTTGTGCATGTCTCTGTATGTGTGAATCATTTATGAAATGAACAAGACTAGCATTTTATTGTAAAGGGGAGGGTATTCGATCTCTGTATAAAATTACAAAGGAAACGTATTAGAAATTGATGAAGATTTACTGTAATTTTATGGTACTTTTATGCTTGTTGTAGAATATCTCTTCCGTTCAAATAACTTTTTTTTTTTTATTTATTTATCAGGGAAATCGAACAGAGGGTTTGCATCAATGACATGACTTGCATCCCTTCATTTTTTTTTCATCTTAATATACTTTCTCTTCTAATATTATTCTTATTTTTTATAACATTATTACATAAAAATATTTTTTTTCCATTCAATTTTGTATCAACGTTAGTCCTCTCATTATGTCATTTAATTTAAACTAGGATTATGTATACTTTGTTCAAGAGTCTGTTCATAATATAAATGGATTTTTCATATTCACCTTCTTTTTACCCTGCATAACTTTCTTGTCATGTTTATTACAAAATAATAGATAATAAATCAAAATTTTATTATATTAAAAAATTTTGTGTTCATAAAAAAGAAAATTCGAGTGGCTTATTATTAGCTTAAAATGTATCAAGGGAGTTTAATTTCGAAAGGATATGTGTGCAATTCAAACAAATTGGAATTTTTATTTGATGATACTTTTCATTTTGAAGTAGGAATCTTATTTGATTTAAAATTAAGATGAATATTATAAATCGTGTTTAAATTAAATCAGGTTGATGGACGTAAGGTCATCGTTTCACAGATAATGTCTTTTATAAATGTCTAGATAACATCAAGTAACTTTTTGAGTCACTTTGCGTATTTATAAGGTAACTTTTCTGTGATATGCTTTTTAGTTTTAGTTATTATCTGGTCAAAATGAGATGCAAAATATTAATATTCATGTTAATTGTCTACCTTCATCTCATAACCGCTGAGAATTTGATTGTAGAAACGAGCACAGGTCCAGTTGAAGGAATCCGAATTGAAGGAAAATGTAAACCAGCGAATGCTTGGTACGGAATTCCGTATGCAAAGCCACCTCTCAAAGAATTACGCTACAAACGTCCTGTTCCTGTTGAACCATGGTCCGAAGTACTAAAAACCGATACAAAACCTAACGCATGTATGCAAATTCTGCATAATGATGATCCAATGGACCCTGGATTATTTTATTTAGAACCTGAAAATGTTTCAGAAGATTGCCTCTACTTAAATGTTGTGACACCAGTTGAGTTTGACGAGCCATTGCCAGTTATGGTTTGGATTCACGGAGGAAGTTTCACAAGTGGTGGAACTCGCATGCATTTATATGACACTGAATGTCTAACAAATTACGGGGATGTCATAACAGTTTCAATTGGATACCGTGTTGCAAATTTGGGATTTTTGTATCTTGATGAGGAAACAGCTCCCGGTAATTTAGCTCTATTGGACCAACAACTTGCATTGAAATGGATCAAAGAAAATATTGAGTCATTTGGAGGTGATCCAAATTTGATTACAATTCATGGTCAAAGTGCAGGGGGATCAAGTATGACTTTCCATTTATTAGCAGATGGGTCTAAGGATTTGTTCAAATACGTGATTGTTCAAAGTGGTACCAGTATTTGTCCATGGAGTTGGATAAATAATGAAATTGCGCGTGAAAATGCAAAAAAATTAGCAGAACGTGTTGGATGTGACGGTAACAGTGATAATGAATCTATACTGAAATGTCTACAAGAAATTGATGCTCACACATTAGTTGAGAGTGAGAAACATCCAGATATACCTGAATTTCCACCTACAATTGATGGCTTGTTCATAAAAGATGATCCTTGGACTTTGCTTCGTGAGACAGATTTCAGTGGAAGACACGTCATGATTGGAACAACGTCAGATGAGGGTGATGTTTATGCATATGGTTTCTTGAAAGCAACTGGTACAAAGGAGGAACAAATTCCTAACAACGTAACAAGACAAAATGCAAAAGATGTCCTTGATGTTGTACTTGAATCACTTTCTCATGATATACCTGAAACAGTGCCAGATAAACTTTTTAAATATTATTCGAAAAAGTTACACAAAGATTATTTCAAACTTGTTTCCGAGGGGGCGATTGGTGATCCATTACTAAATTGTCCTGTCAATGATTTTGCTGATGGTCTCGCAAAAAATGGAGCAAAAGTTTTTAAATATGTTTTTGCACATGGTGCCAAAAATTCACCATGGGCTAAGAAAGGTCTGAGAGCAGCACATTGCGAGGAACTTCTTTTTATGTTTGGAGAACCTCTGAGAAAAGACTCAAAAATTGATTTCACATTACTTGAAAAATTGTTAAGTCGACGCACTATTGGACTTTGGAGTGAATTTGCAAAAACAGGAGAACTTGATCGTAATTTCCTTCAAAAATGGCCTTTATATGATGCGAAGCACAAAAAATACGTTACAATCGATCTATTAGGAACTTCAGTCAATGAAGATTTCCGAGGTGAATACTGTCGATTCTTCAAAACCATGGATGAATAAAATCATTTAAGTATGTAACCTTACCACGAATATCCTTCAAATAAATTATATTAAATCGTTCATTTTATAGAAAAGGTGAATCCAGAATTCCCAAATGCATATTTGTATTAATACGCTATCAAAATATTTTCCATTAAAAGTTAATCTTCTAAATAAATATTTCACTCACTGTTATTTGCTTTTATATGAAATTAAATTCATGGAAAACAAATTAAAGAGAAACAAAAAAAAAACCCTCCATAAATAAATTTTCATACTCATCAATGTCGTGTGTCAAGTAGAGTTGAGTTAAATAAAGGGAGTCAACAACAAATAGATTCTGTATAAATATTATGAAACTTAGTCTCGTAATAGCACGATAAATTGTGTTTAAAAATAAAATGTTCTGTATTCAGTTTTCAGGGATTTGTTGGCCGTCAAATATTATAACCAGAATGATTTATTACCGTATTTTAAATATTTTATCATTGTATTTTTAGTTACAATTTAATGTAATTATAATAATTTTAATAGAAGAGAATTGGTCTTAATTTCCCTTTAAATTTGAGAATTTTGTACTTTAATTAAACATTCAGATCGATTTAAATTTAAGAACTTTTAAATTAGATTTTTCCTGTAAGGAAAAGAGTTACAATTTCATTACATATTTATTTGAGTGACGATGATTTCAATTAAAATTTAAATATTGATGTCAAAATCAAAATTTTATCGAATGGACAACAATTAATCAAAGACCAAAAAAAATCAATTAAACTACAGCTTTGTCATAAGAAAACAACCATGAATTATTTAAACTAAACTAAATGACCTAAACCACAAAGTCCCAAGTAATACCTCTTTACTGAATTTACATCAAACACCTGCTGAAAGTAATAAAGTGATTATAATAATATTAAATGTAAAATGTATTTAATGTATTCATAGCTATATGTCACATAATTCACACCCATAATTAAGCTGAATAATAAACACCTTTCAACACAATGTCACACAATATACAATTGAAAAACCTCTTTCTATACTCATTTCATACACAATAAATTTTGATTGATTGCATGTGTTGAGGTGTTAAATATTATATTTAATTTTGTATAAATTGTGTTCTTAGTTGTCTTAAAAGTGGTCAAATCAATTTTCTGCTTAATTTCATGTCCACATCCATACAACTAACATTGGTTACTTTTGTTTGTTTATGATTAAATATTTTATTGATGGATCACCAAAAGTGTGTGTGTGTGTGTGTATGAGCATGTACGTACATACATAAATAAATTATTGAATTATTATAGGAAGTGATTGATTTTGCAATTAAATAATGTAGAGGTAATTGATGTGTTTTCAATTGTTTTTGAAATGAATGACAATGTCGTTAAAAAGGGAAAACAATTGAATAGTGTTTGTGATAAGGTACTTCTGAACACAAAACATAGTTTTGAGTTATTTGCATTTGAAATATTTTTTAACTTTATTGTAAATAATAATTGAGTCGTGCATTCAAATTATCAAAGAATGGTTGCAAAAGAATCAAAATATTAAGGACTTAATAATATTATACAAAAAAAAATAAAATTTGAACTTTGAATTGAATTTAAGCCATATTGTTGTTTATCACATTCAAAAATTTGTATCCAGGTAATATTTGTTGGTGATAAACAACACTTCAGAGCATTTTGAAACTCAATATTTTTGTTGGAATGCCGAAAATGTCTGTGTTGACAACTAAATTCATATTTGACTGAATAATCAATTTCATTAAAACCGAATTTATGAGAATTCCGCCATTTTGATGAATTTCGCGATTATGGAAATTTCCACCGTTTTCCATTCTTTATATATAATCCGTATATATATATATATATATATAATCCGTATTTATGTATAATCCGTGATTTTGCAAAATTTTTCAATTTTTAGTTATTTTTGAAATTGCCGCAGATTTAAAAAATTTTCGCGATATTCGGAAAATTTTCCGATTTTCCATCAATTTTTCCGTGGTTTTCCACAATTTTGGAAAATTTCTCAATTATATTTATTTTGAAATTAACGCAGATTAAGAAATTTTCGCGATATTCGAAAAATTTTCCGATTTTCCATCAAAGATTGGCAGCCGCAGATTGGGAAATTTTCGCGATTTTTGGAAAATTATGCGATTTTCTATAGTTTTTTGAATTTCCGCAGTTTTCCATGATGTTGAAAAATTACGCGGTCTTAGAAATTACAGAGATTTTCCTTAGTTTTGCTTATCCGCGGTTTTCAAATCGACAATAAATGTGCTTAAAAGAGGATTTATTACAAATTTTTAAGTTCTTTTTTGTATGGATATGTAGTTTATCACCGGCAAAAAAAATTAGGAGTCCATATGTCATCTGGCACATTCAAATAAAGACGCGTGGAAATTTTTTTTTTTAATTTTCTTTTCGATTAATAAAATATACGTTTAACAGCATCTTTAAACATAAAAAGGTCAATTTTGACCAAAAATGCTCAGAAGTACTATAGCACCAACACTATTCAATTACATTGTTATTTATTTATTTATGTATTAAAACCATGTTTTTTTTTCTAATAAATGAATTGTCGTTACAAAAATTGACATATTTTTGTTTGATTAATTGAAAACATATTGATTTTATTGTAATTTGAATGAAAAACATGATTTTAAGACTATTTTATTCAATTTATCTAGATTTACCTTGAATAATTTTGATTTTTTTTTTGTTAATTGAATTTAATTTAAAGGAAAAACAATGCCTGTTCGTTATTTAAGTGAAATGTCTTTCGATCTCAATAAAAATCAATACTCGGTCTTTTGGGTCGTGTTTGTTTGAAATTAAAAAAAAATACTAGAAATTCTTACCACGTTTCCAAAAAAGTGCATGTGGATTAATGTACTTTGACTCAAGAGATCCAATGTGCAAATGCTGCTCTATATAAGAGGAGACTACTGCACACCTGCTTTGCGTATGCCCCAAGCATGCCAGATTGCGTGGAATCACGCTGAGTGAGTACTTTCCTAGTCATGATTCCATCATAAAAAGTCAAGGTATCTGCCCTGCTTAGCTTTCTGAGAAGGTGTGGTCACTTTCCTGAACTGAATCAGGTCTAATGGACTTCTTTCTTTAGTTGTTTTTCTAGATTTGGTTCTTTCTCCATCAGATATGATGATAATGGGTAAGCACAATGAAGCCGTTTGTAGGTCTGAGTGCTGGTTCTCTTCGAAGACCGCCCTAGAAATATGATTTGAATATACCCTGTTTGAAATATATTAAAAATATAATATTATTTAAGTCCAAAAGCTTTGAAAGTGAAGCTATATGAAAATGAACTCGTGTTTATCGTTTCAGATCAAATTTCCATTTCTTTCCTGTCTAAAATGTTATAAGTAAAAAAAAATTTGACAATAAGACAATATAACGGTGTATTTTGCATTCATTCAAGACAGAGAGAACAGAAACATAGAATTTGCCTGCGGTGACTAACATTCTGTAAAATGTTTGCTTCATTTCCTTTCAAAAAATACTTTAATTTCAATGAAGAAAATTTATATTCACAATGTCTTGTACATATTTAACTGCCTATTCATTTCTGAATTCTTTGAACTGTTTTCTTATTAATTCTTCTTCTGAGTCAGTTAATAAAAATGAGAAAAAAAAGGTAAGTTTTATAAGTGGGGGGAAGAGATAGAATAAAATAGAAAAGAAATAGTATATATTGTTAACATTTTCTATAAAATTTTCAAACAATATACAATGACTGGGCGGTATCTGAAGCAGAAATAACATTAAAAATACGAATATTAGATATTTTGTTTCATTTTTCAATGAAAATTCAAAACAAAAAATTGTGACATAAATTACTGGATATCCCCAGTGCAGAAACTGCACAAGATGTTTAAAAGATGTTAATATCGTATCACAAAGATGTCATTATACTATTGTTATATGATTTTCCATTTACCGACAACTATATATTATTCAAGTAGAAAACTGACGTCTTCGTGTTATTTTTTCTTAACTCCTCTATTTAATTTATTACAATTTTTTTTTAATTTTTTCATTATAAAAGTCAACGTATTCCATTTTTACAAACATGCAAAATTTAGTCGAGGAATTAAAATGACATGGCAACGACAAACAATGCAAAATAAAAGTCTTTGTTGGATAATTAAATGTTACATTACATGCTGAGGAAGCCTCTAGGGCTATATATTTCCTTTTATGCAATTTATGTTTTACATGAAAAAATTGGAATATTAAATTTCATAAAAAACTGAAATATTAAAATATTGAGTTAAACATAAATCCTTTGGTGTGGCTTTAAAATAAGTACTGAAAGGTATATTGTTAATGTAAATTCCACAGGTTGTTTATTCTTTTAAAATAAAATGAAAAACAACACTTTTTGTGCAATATGTGGTGGGATGTTATTTTGTGGAAAATTGCACTTTATGAATAAATATTTTTAAAATAAAAGGGCATTTTAGTGCGACGTCTGTTGAGATGATCTTGTGCTCAGACCAAAGTCAAAGATTTCAAGTCACAGTTTCTTAAGAATTTGGCAAATTTTTCTGCTTTAATGAATTAAATGACACCAATATGCACTTGAGATACATATTTTGATAAAATTATTCCTAATTTTCCAAGTTGTGAAATGTTTTTAAAAGTACTAGGGTGAGAAATTACTACAAAAACACTTTCTTTGATGAAATTTTTCTTTTTCAAAAGGGAACAACTCAACGATTCACTTAATAAAGAATTCATACTTTTTGTCTTATTATGGCAATTGTGTTTTGCATTCCTTCAAACAATAAAAATTTTAAATAGACGAGGAATAATATAATGATGATGCCTTTTATAAATTTTTGATGCTTTTTTTAACATGAATAAAAAATTTGTGTATTTTTTTTTTTGTTTGTGAATAATTTATGCGCAATGAATGATTATTTTTACAACTGTGGTTTGGTTTATTTATCATTATTTTATGATGAAAAGAAATCCAGCATTTGTTTATTGAAATAATTTTGCCTGAAGAAACAGGGGCGGATTGGCAATTATTTTCGGCCCTGGCATTGGTGATTCAGACGGCCCAAATATTTTCCCTGAAGAGATTTTTTTTCTATTATAATGCTGATCAAATATGCTGAGTTTGAAATGGAAAAAAGTCTCCCATTATGTTTTTAAATTTTCTACAATTTTGAAATATAAATTTTTTTTTCTTGTAAATTTTTGTGTTAATTTCATAAAAAACATTAGAAAACAGATACTGTTCATTTTGCAATATTACAGATATAAAACATTATGAGACTGATAAAGAATTTATTTTTTCTAACTTTAAATATTTTCTTCAAAATGCTTCGCAGCTCCGCTTTTAGATATAAAAGCTTGTGAAAAGCAAAGCGAAATATTAAAAGTTGCATTGAAACATCAAATTTTCAAATTGATGCCGCCCAATAACTTTATATGAAAAGTCAATCAATATTGATGCCAATTAACTTAGTTTTAAATAAACTATTGAAAATCGTTGGATCAATATTCGATCATTTTTAAAGAATTTTTAATTTTTCATGAAATACTAACATGCATGCCGACATGGGAAATTAAATGCATTTTTTATAAAATTTCTTCAAAGGTTTTGATACAGAAATGCGGAGCTGCGAAGCAGCGGAGCATTTGCAATCAGAATAATTTTATCTCTCTATCCTTTTATACCTAATTGCGGAGCTACGAAGCAGCGGAGCATTTGTAATCAGAATGATTTTTTATCTCTCTATGCTTTTCATACAGAAATGCAGAGCTGCGAAGCAGCGGAGCATTTGACATCAAATTTTTTTATCTCTCTATTAGAGATGGCCCAGCGGGAATTCCCGGCGAGAATTCCCGCCGGGAATAAGCTCATTCCCGTTCCCGATTTCCCGTCTTTTCTGTTTTATTCCCGGGAACGGGAAAGAAAAATATAGCTTCTTTAATATACGAAGATTTATCTTTTAAAATACCGTTAAAAAAAATATAACTTTTAGCTCAAAGGCTGTTAATGAATTTCTGTGTATTCAATTTCTTCATCACTTTGTATCTTTCAAACCGATCGTATATTTAAGAGTCAGAAAGGATTTTAACATCAATTATTAGCTCAATCCCATCGTTCGACTGTAAGTTATTTCGATTTTGCTTCATGTTGATTTCTGCCAATCTGGATCAGAGGACTCACTGTTCAATGGCTTAATATTCTCATGACAAAATCAGCTTTCTAGAAAATCTTTAATCATGTTTTTTTTGCTTTATATTCTCATACACAGTGAGCTAAAGCCTTAAAAAATAATTTGAATGAAGCACAGTCAAAATAATCTACAATCGAATAATGGAATCGCGAAAAACATTGATGTTGAAATCCGTATGACTTTTTAATATACGAACATAATCATAGTGATTATTAAGTTATCAGCAACTTTGATACATAGTGATTATTTTGATTTGTACAAGAATATGAAATTTTTGCGTCTACCCTTTCGTTTTTAACCCTTGAAATTCTTTGTTGCACAAACTAATACGCCCAGGAAAAAACTCAATTATTTCATTGATTATATAGTTTCTGGTTTTCCCGTTTCCCGACCCGGGTTCCCGGGAAAAGCCTGATTCTCGTTCTCGTTTCCCGTTTTTTAAATTACCGGGAAAAAGGCTATCTCTACTCTCTATCCTTTTATACTTAAATGCAGAGTTGCTTTTATATCTTGCAATTTTTTCATACCTGAATTGATATCAGAATATTTGAAGATGTAAAAGCATAGAGAGATAAAAAAAACATTCTGATTACAAATGCTCCGCTGCTTCGCAGCTCCGCATTTCTGTATGAAAAGCATCGAGAGATAAAAAATCATTCTGATAAATAATAGGTATAAAAAGATAGAGAGATAAAATTATTCTGATTGCAAGTATAAAAAGATAGAGAATTTGAGAGATAAATAAACTTCAAAAATTTTGATATCAAATTA
The DNA here is from genome assembly GCA_900002565.1 of Culicoides sonorensis. NCBI lineage: Eukaryota > Metazoa > Arthropoda > Insecta > Diptera > Ceratopogonidae > Culicoides > Culicoides sonorensis. Next base: position 404,169 of record LN483418.1, read on the forward strand.
TTAACCTAATTATAATTAATCAATTAGATTAACAATAAAATAAACTTTTGAACTTTAAAGCAATACAAATTTCTAAAATATTTTGCTTTATTTTTTTCCCATGTCGACATGTTAATTTTGATCTACATATATGTCGACATGTTCACTTGAGAACATAAGTATAAATAATTATGAAAGAGAGAGACAGATAAAAATAATTTACATCATCAAACTTTAAAGCCCCGAGAACTTTATAACTAACCCGGCCCGGTTAAGCTCTCGCCGGTCATGATTATCATTCTAGAATAATGATCCCAAGATCATAGAGTGACGACATACAAACAATCTATAAGAGTTTTTATAACGAAATCCACTAGAAATTGTTAAAAATAAATATTCAGCCCACTTTTAAAATTTTCTAATAAGTTTTTGATTTTTCGGCCCATTTTACGGCCCAAACCAAAACGGCCCTTCTGGCATTTGCCAGAATGCCCATATGGCCAATCCGCCACTGCTCATAATCAACAATCATGCCTATTTCAACGACTTAGTCTATGTTTTTAGCAGTCCAATCGTTAAATATTTCAACAAAAATCCGGGATACCTCAATCCATCCCATTTTCCACATTCATCAAAATGTGCTCTGCTGTTTCCATATAGTTATTATAATTTATCATCTGCAAAGTTGATGTTTTTTAGGTGGTATCTTAATTTTCCGTAACCTGTGTATATTCAAATGATCCATCTTAGTTACATTTTTATTACAAAGGAACATGTATTTTTTAATCAATAAATCACATTTGAATGGTTTCTTAAATTATTGCATTTAAATTATCAAATTTTGTATTTAATTAGATATGATCAAATATTACGGGTATATTACAATCCCTGCACTTGTAAAGATATTCAAGAAGTGCATTTTCCAACTGAGGATATTTTGCTTTGTATAATCTCTTTCTTTTTTTTAATACACCGGTGATCTCATTAATATTTTCTTTATTTTTAATAAAGCCAGATATAGTGTTGTGTGGAATGTTATATTTCTTCGACAAATCCATTATACGTGTACCATTTTCATATTCTTTTATTATTTTCTGTTTGTCACTTATGGTTACACATTTATATTTTCTTTTGGAAGGCATATTTATTTGAATTTTCGCGAAAATAATTAGAAAAAATGTGTTTTTTTTTTGTTTACATGTTTTATTGAAGATTTATTGATTTTGACAGGTCGAATAATTGCGAACGTCATTTGGGTGTCGAATTATTGCGAAGTCGAATAACTGTAGAATCGATGTATGTTTTTTTAAATTAAATGCAAAAAATGAAGAAGAAATTTAATGACTTAAATTTTTATTTTTCATTATTAAATAAAAAAATTGGATGGGATTTGAATCACAAATCTTAATTATTGAATATTTTTCAAATGTAATGCAGACCACCCCCTTATACATTTCATGGGATTTCAATTTATTGACCACATCACAATCCTTTAATCTAAATGAATTTTCAATCCCTTAAGAGGTGAATTCAATTATTACGATAATGTTTGTTACGTGTCTGAATTCATTCATCTTAAAGGATTCATAAAAAAAAATATGTAATAGTAAAGGTGTAAATCTATTCCCAGTCTTATAGATTGCGATAAATTTCCATTATATTTGGGTTATCATTTCCTCTTTTTTTATTATATGATTTTTTTTATCAGCATTTTTAGATTGAGATGCAAATTTTATGGTGCACTTATCATATTGATAAGAAAAAATGTATGAAAATGGAAGTAAGTTTGTAAAATTTTTTGCAAAGATAAATCTCAATTTTATGTTTGTCTAAGTTGATAAGGTTCGCATTTACTACTTAACTTTTTAATAATAAGTTTTCCCTTCTGACAGTGTTTCCTTATGATATTGACCATTTTCGAAAGTTTTATGAAGGAAGTGAAAAAAAATGTATTTTATATTGAAATTTATGTAAAATCTGATCAGGAAATTTTTTCTTTAAATTGAATGATAAAAAAAATTATGAGGATACCAAGTATAAAAAAGGGATGTTCCTGCCGATAAAACTAGATCGTGGTCAATCGGGTTACAAATAAAAATCCAGGTAAAAATATTTTTTTTGAGAATTTTCGAAGAATTTTGTATTCCTTTCAAATGGAATTAAAATTTTAATATTAGTTTTCTTTTCATTTCAATTCAGAATTTCTTTACGTTTTTCCTCACTCTCTTAACCCTAAACTTTTTATTATAAAAATAATAATATTAAAACGTTGAACATAGTTGAAATAACTAAGGATGTAAAGTAAAAAAAAACGTAAATTGCTCTCCTTTGAATTGAGGTTGAAAATTATGATATTGCCTTTTATTTTCACTGCCATTTTACTGTTTACTTCACTTAGATATAATAAGATGTTTATGAAATGTCTATTGAATACAAAAGTAAAATTTGACTAGAAAGATGAGCAACAAAAAAAATAATAGAAAATATTTATTTGTATGAAATATTTTTAGAAGAAAAAAAAGGGAAAAACCATAAAACTGCTGGTAATGGCTTTTCATGAATGGAAAAAGGGATTGTGAAAAAGAATGTTCCTAAAAGCTATGATAAAAGTAAATACGTAAATTTATCTCAATAAATACACACACACACATATAATGCTTTAAAAGCTTTATAAGATAGAAGAATATTCTGCTTTATCATTTCAGATGACCTTTTGCTGTATTTTTTTCTTCTTTTGCTTGATTATTTGATATCCTTTTCCAGATTCAATTTCTATATCTTTTGATAAAAGCAAGGAAAATGAGGAAACAATTCACACACACACACACACACACACACACATACACACACACACACACACATTGACGCAGACATAAAGTTCATTGTAAAAAAAATTGAAAATATTCGTCCCAAATAAAGAATAAAGTAATAATAATAATAAAGAGAGAGAGAAATTTCTTTTTATATTCATATGCATAAACTAAACAAGTTACAAAGAAACAAAACAAAAGAAACAAAAGTATGATTCAAAAAGAATCTGGAACATAGTTTTGAATCGCATTTCGGTCACACTCACTCACTAAAATTGTTTTCTACGAACGTTGGTTCAAACATTTAAGAATTTCAGTTCAAAGCTTTATAAAAATTGCTATCAGAAAAATAAACCATATTTTGTGAAGTTGCCATGAACCTTCTTTGGATGTCTTATGATGATTTGCTCAACAATATGCTGGAAGTGACTATACAGAAACGCCAAGACCGGTGTTCAAATGCCCTTATTTTTCCTTTCACATCAAATAAAGTTGCAAAAAAACATTTTTCACTTCATAAAACTGATACTGTTATGATATACTTTATATATAAAAATGATTCTTGAGACTTTCACAATATCATACGTTTTTTTTTTCTTCTAATTTCATAGGTTTTTGCTCCAGAGAGTTTGGGACACAAAGTGGTGTGGCACAATAATGGCTTTAGTAACAGCTCATAAAAATCAGATGAGGAAAATGAATTGATGACATAAGGATATGAAAAATGGGACATTAAACCTTAACCCACATATATTTTGTTTATGTTGTTTCTCTATCATTATTATTATTTATTATTTACTATACTTTATTTAAAAGAAGAGAAAAAAAAAATGGGAAAATAAAGTGAAAGTAAAATGCACAAAGGAACCATTGTTGTTCAAATTTGTAGTTGAAATACAAAAATATGATTAATAATGAGGAGGAAGTGGAAAATAGGTAGGAAATGATAAATTTGGTTAAATTTATAGAAAAAGGTCACAGTTAAATTGTTGGAGTTCTTTTGTTCGGATGACTGTAATGGCTCTGTATCAACATGGGAGATATAAATGCGGTATTTTTTAATGTTAAATGTTGATTGAACGAATTTTTTAAGGAAAATTTAATTTTTTTTAACCGCTTTTGTTTCCATTTCAAGGCTCGTTTGAACCTCCCATATATTTCTCATATTTTCCTTTTATCTTTTTAAGCATCATGAAAATTTCGTATCAACAAATAAAATCTTTTTCACGTTCTGAAGCAATTATTTTTTATCATCTTAATTATTACATCATTTATATTCCATATTTATCATTATTTTACTACATTTACCATGTTATGATAAAAGACTTGTTTATCTTAAAAATAAAGCGTTTATAAATAAATCTTTATTAATATCCTCCGTTATTGATTTTATTCTTTGAATTTAGTCTCATTTTATAACATTTGCAAATAACCACCAAATAAATGCCAGGCAATTTCAGTGTATACTGCACACACACACACCGTAATTGTTTGCTAAAGGCATAAAATAAGCGCGTGTAAATATTTCCTAGCATTTTGCATTAATAGCAAATAACACCAACTCTCATAATATAAATATATGAAAAACAATTTATAAGGCTTTATGTCTCTAACACTCAATTTTAATGTGTTATAACAGAATTTTGTTTGTGTTTTGGGTTTCAGAAGTGCAAATAGAATATAAAAAAACCCAAAAAAAAACATTCTAAATTGACTTCGGTGATATTGTTATTCTATTTTTGGTTTGAATGTTCATCATTGAATTATTTTTATGTTATTTATTTCAATTCCAATCAATTTTGAATATCTATCAAAGTAACATCAGTCATTTTCATTTTTTACATGTTATTGTCATAAGATTTGTTATAAATAAAAAAAAATATATTTAACAACACTTTCATTGAATACGATGCTGTCAAAATAAAGCAATGAATGAAAATGAGTATGTTTTAAATGTGGTGTTGTGTTGCCTCGAGTTATTACAGATACATCCTGTTATTTATGAGGTGGTGAATCACACACATCACTTATGCACAAAAAAAATTACACGATGAACACGTTAAAAATTGCTCCAAGAATTTTATAACAATCCATTCAATTTGTTTGAATTTTAATTTTTTTTTCATTTCATCATTGTTCTTGTGGTTTAAATTTCGTACAAATATTAAATTTTAATATAAATATTACTTAATTACTTGTCACATGATTTACTCTCTATGACCCTTAGGCAGCACCATCCTCCAACTGTTGATATTTTACTTGTAGCACCCTCGTATTTATGGTAAAATTTCCACCCTAATTATATTTTTTTTTCAACGTGTTCGCAATCTTAATCTCTTATTATTCATCACCTTTTTATATAACATCATCATCATCATTCATTTTCATTCAATTCTAAAAATTCATAGACAACCACAAGCAAGTAAAAAAATAACGTTGACTCAAATTACAACTAGTAAAGCTTCATTTTTCATACTATCAAATTATTTTGAAATTATTTAATATTATCATTATTATAACACGTGTCAAAAAGTATATATTTAACAATAAGATGACAGAAAATGTTGATATAAAATAAAATTAACCACAGACTTCAAAAAAAAAGCAAAATAAAATCACGAGAAGTCTTCTAATGATACTTTGAAGTCAGATATGCTTGAAATAGAATTTCATTTATATTTATCTGCAACTGAAACAGCTTAAGTACAAAAAAAAAATAAATATTTGAAAGTGATTTTATAAGTTAAAATATTCATGAAATTCATATTAAACTAGAGTAACAAGGGAATTCAAGTTATGAATTTGATCTGAGATATATATTAATATAATTTTATATGAGGGAATGAAGTCGATTATTATCACATTACATACATATTTTGAAAAAAGTAAATATATATTTCATAAATGTAAAATGAGAAAATCATTTCTGTGGAAAATTTATTTTAATAGTGTGCTGAACTAGAGATGCAAGAAATAATTTATATATTTTAATATGATCGAACATAAAAAAAAATAAATTAATATGAAAAATTATTATAGTTTGATGATGATATATAATTTTCTTTTGATATTGCATGTACCAGCATCAAAATCTTTTCTCATAAATTTTCGGTAAAGGAAGTAGATTTAGAATGATAACGAATGAAATTTTAAGCGATGTATCCTGCAAAATTATACCAAAGTGCATTTTGATGATATTTCTCTTTTCCTTTTACGGAAACTCTCTTGCTTGACTTTCTCTCCCTCTCTCTCCCTCCAACTTTTTGACTCTCCCTCTCTCTATCTCCCTTCAATTATTTGACTCTCGCTCCATCTCTAATCTCTTCATTAAACAATTTTCACATTTTAACGAAAACGAGTATCCTAAAATGAAATTTTCGATTTCCATATGAATCTTAGTGAGAAAAATCCACAGACAGTTTAACGGTGCCTTCAAAATTCATTTTCAATGAATCTTAACGCTTTTCGTTACTCAAAAATAAAATGAATGAGTTCAGAGACGTAATTTAAAATCACATTGAATAGATACGTGTCTCACGTAAGAAAGATATTGATAAAACTATAAGAGGAAACGACTTCAAAAAAATTATTCTTACGTAAAAATATTTTAAATTTTTCGATTATCATACGTAGACGGGTAAATATAAGATCAAATAAAATAATAAATATAATGAATACAAGTAGATTTTTCAAAGATAAGCATTAAATAAACGATTTGATGATAAAATATGTGAGAAGGGGATCATTTATGAAGAATTTTATGTTTTATCGGGAAAAAATGTCATTGGTTCAGATTTGACGGTTTCCACTCAGGCCAGACGCGTATTAAAAGCCAGTGACCCCCAGTCGCCATCTGTATGTCGCCTTTAAGATGAATTGTAGCCGGAAAATGAACGCTCAACCTTTAAACCGTTAAATTGTTTAAATCCTTATTTCCAAAATCTGCATATAATGATTTTGTAATTTAATAGGAGATTGCTGGTCATTATTTATACAAAAAGCATTATTCAGAAGGTTTTCAATGCAATTCTTTGACAAAAAAAAATGTTAATTTTAATTAAAAATGTATGCAAAGAAAATTAATTATTGAACAAAACAATTCATTCAACCATAAATATTTGCATTATTCGGTCTTAAAGAAGTCGATATCATGAAAGAATACACACCTCATTGGCCACAGACATGAAATTGTTTTATGAAAGATTTATTGATAAAATTCTTACCTGATGGTATATTTTATTTCAAACGAATTCAATTCATTTGATACAGAAACGTTAAAGGAATTGGTTTTAAATCGATGTTTCAAAGGAATTTATTAATTAAAATAATATATACATATATAAATTTCCAGGAAAGTAGGAACTTTTAACAATAAAATGATTTTCCTTTTAAGATTGAATGAATTTGATTTTATATTAAAACTTTTAATATTATGTTAGATATTTCGATATTGTATTGAATACAGGCAGTAATAAATAAACTTTGAAGTAATATTTTAGAAGTTTAATAAAGTGCAATGATATAAATTTAATATGTCTACTGGTGTAAGTGTAAGTTGTTGCTATTTTTACCGCACGGTAAAATACGGTAAAGTTTCAAGATGATATTTTAAAGGAAAATTTAACTGATATTTTGTTCAAATATATATTGGAGTTTATTTGAAAATGATTTGTAATTACTTGCTTACAAAATGCTAATAATAATAATTTTGTTATGAAACTTTGAGTGGAAAACTATTAGATGTGTAATTTACTTGTTTGTTTGAAGTTTTTACCGTAAATATTGGTGAATTATGAATCGCAATTCAAAAGGAAAAGTTTGCTTACTGATTGAATTTAAATGAAATTTCAAGGAAATTAAATGGATTTATGGAAAATTTTAGTTTTTGTCAAGAGGCCCTGATTAAAACCCTTTAATCCATCTAAAATTCAATTTCGCATAGAAGAAAAGAGATTTTAAGTGAGTGATGAAAATTATTCTATAAAACCTCGTTCAACAAATATCAAGTTAATATAAGAAGAAAATTAATCAAAAACTAAAAGTGATGAGCTAATCTAAAAACTCATCTTTTATATGATAAATGCTTAAAATGCGTTCTAATTTCTTTGCAGATTTTTCTTAACATTCAACAAACGAGAACACGATTCACACGTTAGATGTAAGACATGTAAGTAAAAATCACATTTAATATTTTACAATTTCATGTTACTATTTTCTCATCATAAATATATATTATTACGAAGACTAAGGTCAACCAATTTGTATCCTTCAACTCTTTACTTTTATTCTGATTTAACATCAAAAAAAAATTTTGATTGATTACTCAACAACACACTGCACGTTATTTGTGTTGCAGTAAAGTACAAAACAAGAAACAGAATTTATTCTCATCATCATCTTCACCCTCTTGCTTTAACACTTTTTTACTTTCATGTTTTTTTTTTTATTTTAAAAAATTACTCATTTTCACAAGTCAGTGCATGCACAAACACACAGAAAAATACTATATTTTGTGTTGTCGTCGTTCATTTGGTTCTTCATCATGGTAAAACGGGGAAAATTTTTTATCAAATGGAAAATAAAAATAAAAAAAAAATCCCCACGTACAAAAAACATGCCGATGAAAAATTTCTATGCTAAATTTCTTTTTAACCATCAGCTAAACTGGTTTCACGGCTAGCATAACTTTTAAAAAGTGTATGAAATTCAGTTCAGCATAACATAAAAAGTGACGAAAAAAAATGAAAATAATTTTATTTTGCACGATCTTAATAATTTAAATTGGTACAAACAACCTGGTTCATAAATCATTTTGTTGTTATATTTTTTTTTCTTCTTCTCTCTCAATTTATTTTATCATTTTGTTCAAATGAGCGTATCTAACACGCAATGCGTCGTTTAGTTACGTGAAAAATGCTATCACTTTACATCATACTTAAATACTTTTAAACGCACAATTAGTTTAAAAAAACATGCTAAAATTAAAATGAAATAAAAAAAAAATAAGAATATTAACGCAATTCCAGTCAATTTTTCAATATCATTTTTATTAAATTTTTAATGTAACATTCATCGGATGCCTCAGAGCGACAATTTAATTTCCAATCAATTTCGAATTGATTTGTTTCGAACGATGAACCACCGTGATTTGACAAATAAAAAACATCATAATTCAATAAAAGGTAGGAGATGAAAAGAGCACCAAAATTTAATTTAGCTGGAAAAACAAATATTATGAAGTAAAAAAATGAAGATAACGGTTTTCAAATATTTTTTGTTATATTTCTTTCCTTAGAAGTTAAATTTTTTTTTATCAAAGATTTTATTTTTTTTTTCTTTTTCCGATATGAAATAATAAAGATAATAATAATAAATTTATATGTTAAAGAAGATGGTTGAAGTGAACTGAAAATGAAAACGATACGGAAAATTCTATTGCCTCGAGAAAACAAAAATAAATTCAGATACAATACTAGAAATATTTGATTAAGTTGTTGCCGAATACTTTTACGAGATACTGAAAATTGATAGTGGAAAAAAAAGTGGAAACAGATTTCCGTTTTATCATTTCTCGTTTGGTTCATTTTTTTTCTCATCTCTCTCAATACATGTTTAAAGGCATTATCAAATTTGAATTTTTATTTATTTTTCTTTTCACAAGTATTTTTTTTTATCTTATTATTTTTAACTGTTGCCCATAACTTTTTTTTCTCTTCTCCCTTGTCTGTTTGTAAAAATAAATAACACAAAAAAAATAATAGAGCTTACAAATTGTTTTCGTTTTTCTTAGATTAAAAAATAACGAGAGCTACTGGATATTTTTACTCTGACGCTGTCTCAAGATGGCTATTCAGTGCTTAGTTGAATGAATGAAAACGTAAAAATAACATTGCAATCTTGAGTAAATATTTTGGAGTACCCAAAGGACAGGTCAAAAAAAAAGAACGAATTTTTTCATCAAAAAGAAACCAAGTATTTGATTTTATTTCATCCTTTTTACTAGACTTTGTGTTATATGGTTAAAAAAAATAACATAATAAAAAGAGTATTTCATTTATTTTTTTTATGTTTTCCTTAAATAAAATTTATATTAATATTTTTATTTAAATGAAATTTATTTACAGCATTAAAGAAATAAAAAATTCTTCATATTACAGATCATTTCATTAGGAAGGATCAAAAAAATACTGGTATCTGGTATTTTATTACTGGATATCTAATATAGGGTTGTGGAACCATCTACCGTTCGTAACTCCCTACAGCCAAAATTTATTTGCTTCTTTTCCGGGACTTAGTGTTAATTTGTACTTGTGTATTTAAGGTCTGCAGAGCGATACCGTGAAATATTTCGTTTCTTAATAGTCGTATAATCCTCCACGGTTTTGAAGCTCCAACCATGAATGAGCCAAATAAGTATAATAAATTTTAATAGCAAATATTTTATTTACTCACCTGTCAAATAAGTGCCCAATTTTACCTGTCCAATACTCACCTGTGCCACTATTTACTCATACTAACCTGTCTCAGCTTTTTGCCATACTCACCTTGAAATAATAAGGTAAGTAAAATCAAATGGTAAGTTAAGGTAGGTATGGACAAGGTAAGTATGGGTGAGGTAAGTATGGGGTAAAAATTAAAAATACTTGCTTTTCATGACTGAAGACCAATTCAAATTTTGACGACACACCTTTCAGCGTGGCCTCTATTTCCGCAAACTAAAGTTTGCTTTTTTAAAATAAAGTGTTTTTTTTTTTTGATATTTTCTTTAATTATTTGAAGAAGTTAGGGTAAAATTTGATAGTTTAAGTCGATAGCTAACACCAATTATTTTACGGAATTGAGCTCTATTTTATAACGCAATAAACGACATGTCTTTTTTACGATGACGACAATTGTTAATTCAACTGTATTCAAGACGGCGAAAGACTCAGCTCCTCTATCCTAATTATATTCATCCCTGTTCAAGACGACTAAAACTTTAATATATCATACAAATGTTCCTGTCTTATGAAAGTCAACCATTTTATCATTATTTCTTTTAATTTTATTAGTTTATAGTCTGAAAATTATGATAAAAATGAAAAATTTGACATACAAGACGGTCACAAGTGTTGAAATAAAATATTTTAATTTGGGTAAAATGACAAACAGACACTTGGGAGTTATTCAATAATAGGAGTCAAGGATACATAAATTAAGTTTATTTTCCAGGACTTAAATTATAACATTTTTTTGTATTTATTTTTTGAAATAAGTAAATTTTGTAAATTCTTTCAAAGGTAATATTTCTTTGAACATTAAACTCAAAGTATTTAAATTACACAAATAAATTTCATAGATCAAATGAATTTTATTTTGTTTTTAAATAGTTTAAAGTCAAGTGGTATTTGAAATCATTATTATATGACAATGAATCAAAAAACTCTTCTTTTTGATAAACAAAATTTACAGATTGAACTCAATTACCTTGAATAAAACAACACACAGAAAAGTTAAATTCAATTCAATTCAAGTATTTTTTTTTTTGGAAATTTTCCCTTTTTTGTTGATGCTGTTTTTTTTCTTTATTTATCGTTATCTAAATAGCTGAATAAACTGATATAATTTTTCACTCATGGGAACCGTAAATAAATTGTAAAACAATTGACATGTAATGTGTTTTCTTCATTCTCTTGTTTTTTGAATTCTGATATCTTACTTTATATTTTATGTTGTCTGATATCCACAAGTATTTGCTTTGTGTCTTTAAATTGAATTGGATGGAATTTAAGATATTCAAATGTAAACGTTTATTTGTTGGGATAGGAATTTGAATCATGTGTGCATTTAACATTAAATTAAATGATTATCCTTTTACATACAATCATTGTCTTGAAGTTATAAGTTTTCAAAGTGAGTAGATTAAGTTTCTTTACAAGTGTTTTCAATAAAAGGAAAATAAATTCACTTAAACTTTGGATCATTTGTATTAATTTCAATCAAAAAAGGCTTTGTTTTTTCTTTGTTCAGAGAGTAAGTCATTAATTTTTTATTTTATTTATCATTTCAGAATACAAATGAAACAAAAAAACTTTCACTCATTTTGATTTTTTTTGTAAGATCAAAAGAAACATGCTTTAAATACAAATGAAGGTGAAAAGTGTGCCCTTTGACTTTGGTATGAAAATGTAACTAATCCATCTAATATAAATCTCTATGTATATTTAATACAAATTGTAAAGTTTACAAGCATAGTTACATTTACATTTTTTTTAAACTCATTTTTTTCATACAACACAATTTGATGTCGAGAAACACAAATTTTTTCATCCATTACATGATTATAACACACAACGGTGAGTATATATTTGATATATATGTTAATATAAATCAAGAATGTAATTTGTATGCAGTCAGTGTGTGTGTGTGTGTGTAAGTAAGAAGTAGCAGAAACAGTAACCAACTATCCTTTGCAGTGTAAAGTTAACAAGACAGGCAGGCAGGCAACTTTCTAGATATGCACATCAAAATATTTCCCAAGAGAAACAACATATGTCTATGTGTTCGGGAATTTATTTAAATATTGTAAGTTATATTCTTTTGCATTTTTTTTCTTATTTCATACGAAAAATGTATTCATTTTCATTGAAAAAAAAGGCCAAAGTATGCTAAAAATACAAAAAAAATCTCATTCATATTTCATATCATTTTTTCTTTTCTACATGATACAAGTTATGTGTTGAGATAACCATGAAAATTTAACATGACTAATTTTTTTTGTAGTTCGTAATGATTTTTTCTATCTATTGAAGATGGTTAAGTTGGAAGAGAGAGAAAGAACTGAATTTCTTTAAATGCAGTCAATAATGCAATAAATGTAAAACACGTAAGAGGTTTGAAGCTATTTCAAACAACTGTAATATTTCAAGCTTCCAATATAACTGAAAAAACTCTGTAAATTTACCATTCAATGGAGTGAATCTAATTTCAAGGTCAAATATAGAAATTTGAAGTCTTAATTCTCATTCAAGCGTTCAATTTTTCGAACAGACATTCTTAAGAAAAGAAAGCACGCAACCCAACAAACGGATTACTTGTTCAAAGCAATGAGTCGCTTTATCACCCCAATTCACGGTTAATTTTTTATTCATTTCAATTTATTATAACCCCATCTTAGTTTGTGTATACAGAAGACGGTTTAGAAAAAAAAATTACTTGTAACTGCAACATATATGTTAATTTTCCCTATCTCATATGAAATGTATTTTTCTCGGGCGTTTCTCAGTAAAAATTTTCATTTTATAAAGTCGAATAACAAAAAGAAAGAGATTGAGTGCATAATGCATATGTAAAACATTTTTCCAATAAATCAGTCACTTCTGCAGGCGAAAATAGCATTAGATATGAAATAATAATGTAAAAATAGAATTCTTTTCATGTTCAACGTTCATGTTCCTGGTTTACCGTTATAAATTTTTCTCTTGTATTTTTAAATTGAGTGATCTATTGTTTGAGAACAAAAAAAAACATTGAATTGCATAATATTTTGAGCTGTGGTAACATTTAAAGTCAATATTTTGTTAAATTGAATTCATTCACACAAAATTTAACTACTTTCAAATGAATGTCACACAAAATCGATTACCTTTTTTATTTGAAAGTTTTCTTCGGCTGTAAATTGTATATTTTTAAAACAAAATTTATGTTTCTCTTCACTAAACTTCATTTTATCCCTCTTTCTTTATACTTTCTTAAATATAAACATACACATAGAAAAGTCATTCTGATGTGTCTTTTGCCAATCCAAAATAGCTTTATAGTTAACAGACAATCTTCAATTTGATGTCATCTGTCTTCTTGTATATCCCACTAAATTAAGTGTAGTGTATATGCGATATTTTCTTGTATCAGACTATTTTCTCTATTAGTTCACTTCAATTCACAGAATTCAAGTGTCAATTTTTGAAAACATGAAATGGCACTTCACTAGAATTTCAATTACTTGTATGTTGTTAATCTGTGTGTGTGTGTGTGTATGCGACTTCACAGAATTCTTGTAAATTGTGTAAAAATTGTATATTGCAAATTTAAACACGATGGGATATGTAATGATAAAATGTTTTAAGCAACAAAAATAACACGACGAACATCAATTGAAAAAAAAATTGACTTTATAGCAAATGTGTGTTTATCGTATTTAAGGTTATGAGGTTGTAAATTTGCCTTTTGGCTAAATTTGTGTATTTTTTTTAAATGGTGTGAATATATTAGACATTTCGGATGGAAGATATTTAAAAAATAAGTGAATTTACAATTGTTTTTAAATTGGTTTTTTTTTTGCAGGGAAGTGCGATAATACACTGTAAATGCTATTTTCATAAGGATAAAATATAAATTTAAAAAAAATTTTTACGATTTTGGGTTATAAAAATTAGGTTTTTGTAAGTTTAAGGTAAAAGTGACCTTAAGTAAAGTTGTAGAGAATATTTCAATCTGCAACTTCGCTGAACTGAACAAGTTTCATATATTAAAAGGCCAAAAATGGTAAAATACACAATTTTGATTGAAATATTCTCTACAACTTTGCTTCAGGTCACTTTTACCGAAATATACGAAAACTTGAGTTTTGATCGCTAGCGACGGGCAACTGGAATGGGAAAAGCATTTTCTGTTGTAGGAATCAGACTACTGCTTGAAGGTATAAAGTTAATTTTCAAATCTTGAGTGATTTTAAGATTATTTTAATGAGGTCTCATATGAGAAAAGATTTATTGACTAATTTCTAAGAAGTGTTGTGTCAAATTAAATTTCTTTTAGCTAATCTTTATTTTTTCCCCCTCAAAGCAATATTTGAATCCACAAAACATTTTTGTATATAAAATTGTGATAATTGTCAAAATATTATAAATTACCAAAAAAAATTACAATAGCAAAAATTTTTTACCTATTTCTTGATATTTCGAGGATTGAATTATCAAAAAATATGTAGAACATGATCGTGAATTATTTCCAAAAGCTCATTTTCACGTCTGGATGATTGTGAGTATTCAATATTTCAGCTAATTTGATATTTATTTCACAAAATTCGATGTTCTTCGAAAAATTTGATTTACATGTAACTGATTGTACAAGTGCGATACAGGCGGACAGACACATATCATATGTTCCCCAATACACACATTTTTTCAAATCAATGGGACAACTGCTAAATCGAATCATGAATATATAAGAACTCAACGAAATTGATCAACAACAACATAAATAATGATAAAAAGCTACCCTCATCTTATTTCGTCTGCATTTTCCATTGAAAAAAAAACTACATCTTGTAATGCCACACAATGTGTCTGTATTTTGGGATCGAATTTTGGTTTATTTGCTAAAATTACATGTTCCTCTTGTCATCAACATCCAATATAATATTATTATTATTATCATGAGTCTATGACCGTCTTATGATACTATTACTATTATTATTAAAATATAAATATTGGATCGAAATAGTATAGTTGTGATTGTAATGAAAATACATATTATCGTTAAGGATTTTGAAAAGCCTTTTGTGTAATATTTTTGGTAGACGTCTGAAATTGTATGAATATGGTGAAAAGTCATATATGATAAAGCTGCATGGGGCGAAAAACAAAATTGTGTTTGCAATAAGATATTTTTTTTTTATTATTTCCTGTCTAAGTGCCCTCAGATAAATGTTAGTTAAATGATATAGAAAGAGAGGCGTATTTTGTTTTTTTTTTTGATATTGAGAAAAACTGACATTTATTACCCTAATTTATTGATAAGTTGGTATATTTTCATTAATTTCAATTGTGTTCATATAAAATGGGAAATTGATACTGAATTGTAAAAAAAGAACAAATTTACATTCATTCTCTCATTCTGAATCTTTGCTTGTAGTTCATGACTTATCTCGATGTTCGTAAATGTCAGTATGATTTCACTGTAATGATGTTGATAGATTGAAGTACAGTAATGGTAGTTTTATTACAAGTTTTCTTTCTCTTGATTATTTTATTATCAATCAATATGTACTCAATAGTCAATAAACAAGATTTTTATTGGTGCTTATCCGTAAGTAAGCTTATTATTGCCTTATTTTTGACTTCAAATTTCATTCATTTTTCCTTTTCAAATAGAATAAAAAGGTCACATAATTATGCAAATGTAAGTGATCCGATGACATTTTCCCAAACATTTACTTCTCTTTTTCCTCATGCGACATGTACATAATAAATAAATGTTGAAAATATTTGCAAATTTGCCAAAAACATGGTCATTTATCACATTCTTGTCTCGTTTCCAAATAAAATTTCGATGATATTCAAACAAGGAAAAAGATAAAAAGATTAAAGTTCAATGTCATAGAAATCTGTCTTTAACTTCTTTGTATTTAAAATTTAAAGTTTTTTTTTCATTTTACTCAGATAAGTTATTTAATCCATTAATAAATTAAAGTGAAGTTCATTACATTCAAAGCTGTAATTAAAATAATTTTTCTATGATTATTCATAATCTTCTTCACTTTCCTCATCATCCTTTATTGTCTCGTCCTCAACACACATGTCATGCATTTCAGTAATGTCAGGTCCCAGCGGATATTCTTCACACATTTGTGGTACATTTGGTGGCGAGTAATTACGTGAACAGTATTTTTGTCCCCAACCAACATAAATCATGTCAGTTACATTATCACAGGCAAATGCTAATGCTCCAGGCCACACGTTTGATCGCAGAAGTGTGACTGCATTAACAGGATTAGAATTGTGAATGCTTTTCATTGTCCATGCAGGAGTGTTATCGGTTAACACGTCTTTTGTACAAGGAATATTTTCAATTTCGTCTTTTACTGTTCCATCACTTTCAATAAATGGTCGAATATGAGTCCATTGATTCAAATCAAGTAAATCTTGATATGAATGTGATTTGTATTCATTGTTACGTTGGGTTGGTGGTGTTGTAACCTAATAAAAAAAGGATGAAATTTGAACGAAAAATTTAATTGAAATCCAAAAATAATATTTTCATCCCACCTCTTCCTCCTCATGATGAATATTAATTTGTTTTTTGCATGTTATCCAGTAATTAAATGGAGCTACAAATGTATTTGATGTGATTCGTGCAATTAAAGATCTTAATAAATTTCCTTCAGTTCCATCAAATTTGGGATATGAAATTATTTTATGATTCAAATCTCCGGTAAGCACTTTTTTTATTTGTCTTGAAACCGATATATGATTTGGTGTTGCTAAAGGTAATTCATGCCATGTATCTCCAAATGGTTTGGAACTCGCATAATATAAAAACTGATTAATACCATGACCTAAATTGTCTAATGGAGTATTGTGATTGGAATTAAATTCTGACTTTGAAGATTCACCACCAATTTCATCTTGAATTGAAATGTTACTGTCTTTTATGTGACCATTACGTGCTTTGATCGCATCATCCGTGAGTTGTATTTCAAAAATCCAGTAATTGCCTTTCATCCCAAAACACTTTCCCCAGAAGCGACACGATTTGACATTTGTATCGCGCAGAAACTGTACTTGTGATAGAGTCAACTTGAATGCATCAGAATCGTGAATTCCAATACCAATCAGATTCAGAATTGGTTTGATCAAAAACAAAGATGGAAAGTCATTTAAACGTTCGCTGTCTATTTTATCCAAATGAATAAGTTTCTGATATTCATTGATGACTATTCTAGCTTTCTCTATGTCATGTTCCGGTATTTGAGCGTCTTTCAATGAATTTTCTCCGTCCCGAAACTTCATTTCACGAATTTTTCTGCTATATTCCTCAAAATAGTCCATTAAATTAACAGGACGGTCTCGTAGCACATTTTGAATCACTTCAGTCAAATGGTCGAAACTGAAAATTAAAATTATACATTGGTTTTGCAATTTTTACTGAAAATACTTACAGACAATCTCCTGATCCAGCACTACATTGCTTTAAAATCTTCTGTGCTTGAATGAAATCTGTTGACAAGTTTGGTACATGTGATTCCATTTCTTGAATTACATCGTTTTCTGATATTATTTCGTTATTTGAATCCATTTTATATTTTTTTTTCTATATGGCTAAGAAGCTAACAATAATACAAATTGACATTTAATTTTCAAAGGTCACTTTATTTTAAATTGAATATAAAAAAAGAGTCAATAAAATTTCAACCCATATTCAACATTGATAAATCCATTGCAGTGCGCCTTGAATTGACACTGATTGTAAAGAATATTTTAACATCCATGAACTTTTTATTTTTAATTGGATCAATGTAAGTTTCGTGAAACAAAAAGTTTCCAGCTAAAAAACATGATTAAATTTGTTTATTGATTGAAGGCAAATGTGATACAAACCTGGAATTATTGGTGGAAATAATGCCGTGGCTTCATCGTCTAGCTCCATATCAGTTAAATTGCAGTATCCCTGTAAAAAAATGCATAAAATTGCTTTCTTCTTATCATTAATTTTCATATTACATTTAATGGACAACCTAGTCCAACACTTGTATCGAATTTCCTGAAAAAATCAACTGCACGTCTCATTATTTTATTTTGAGTTTTCATCTGATTTTGAAAATCACAAACGTCCACTTTCATATCAACGAGATAAGGCAGATACTTTCCAGCGGAATTTTTATGCAAGATTTTGAATGTATACTGAAATTTAAAGTAAATTTTATTATAAATTTAAAATCATATTAAAACATTACAATGGCCTTTGAAATATTTTTATATGTATAACGTATGTTAAGTAATCCGTTTTTGCCCCTTGCAGCTTTAATGTAACAAGTAAAATTTCCGAAATAATTCTCATCTATATCTTTACATTCGATTTTTGTCATTTTAATGTTATAAAAATTGGCTCTCTGATGAAATGAAAAGAAAAATGAAAAAAAATATTATATGGTTTAAATTAAAAGAGAAAAAATTGAATCACCTCTGATGAAATTAATTTAATTTCCATTAATATTACAGTGGAAAGTAAAAATATGACCAGTTTTAACACTTTCATTCTGATAACTAATTTAATTTTCATAAAAATTTGTTACAATGATTGATAATAATTGAAGTCATTAAGTTATGATAAAATCTGTAGGTCGACATAAATATATTTTAATTGTAACTTTGTACGTCAATCGTTATTCGATTTAAATTTTTTTGTTTACTGTGAGATTTGAGATAATATTCAGGAATTTTCCAGTAAAAAATTTATATTTTTTTTTCAATTTATTATTTCCAAAGTCAAAATGTAATTAATGTTAAGAAGAACTTTTTGCTGTCTCTGTGTACATTTAATAATTCACAATTATTCTAAATTTACTTAAACTGTACGTCAAATGTCCAAGCTATTGTAAGCTAAAATTACATTCAAAACTTTGTTTTTTTTTTGTACTCAGACTATTTTGCGTTACAATGAGACACATTTACGACATTGTAAAACTGAAATGAGTCAAATAATAAAATTTAGTAGACAAAGTTTTAATTGAAACTAGCATGTATGAGATGTGAATGATGTGAATACTGCTTGTTTTATTTGAGGGAGAAACGATGTGTTTTGTGAAACCTGCTTTTCAAGAGATCATTTGCAGTTACATGTTCCTTTTGTATTTGAATGTAATTGTAAGTGCATAATAAGAAAATGAAAAGTGTACGAACAAAAAAGACAAATACAGGCCTGATTTAAAACAAAGTTTTTTTTTAACTCTAATTGTATACAAATTGTCCTTATTTAAGTTGTTTTTTTGTTTTTAAGCTTTTGTGTTCTTGACTTTTATGACTTGTGATGTTTAACATTTGTCCTTTGAAAAAATAATGAAATGGATCTTTGATGTATAAATTTGAGTGAATCTTATCTTTAATTTAGGAAAAAATGTAGTAGGATGGGCACTGTAAGTCTGAATTTGATGATTGGTGGTTTTTGATATGATCCATTATTAGCCTTTAAGTAAAATGTATTAAAACCCACGCCAATGACATGATAGACGAATGAATTTATCACTAGACCACTCCTAGTGAATTATGGTAGGGGAGAGTGGGGTACATTCACACGGTAGCTAGTTTGCTAGTTCATGTGAATTGCTCATTCGGCCCTAATCAGCTCCTATCATCAGAGTCAATAAGACCTTTCCCTGTCACTAAGCCGAGTATTAAGAAGCGCGCTTCTACAAAGAATGAAAAATCCCGAAATTATACGGCAACACCTGAGAAAAATCAGTTGATGATTTCGCATCAAGTGAAGGAGGAGAAGAAAACAGCCAAGGAATCTACCCCACCTATGGGGTACATTCACGTTTTTGACTTTTTTCAGAAGTTTTAATTCTCCAATTATAACTAAATAAATTTTTAAAAATTCATGTATGAACTATAAAAATAGACATAATTACCTATCTTTTGGTGTTAATTTTTTTTCTAAATGACTTGTCCTTCCGGGTGCTTTATGAGCTCTCTTTTTTATGCACGAATGTACCCCACTCTCCCCTATCAACATAATCTTTATCGAAAATTCATTTTAAATGCTCTCAATCGTATTTTGTATGACATCAGATTTATTTTTACCAAAAATCAATGTTCAATTTCATATGAATACAAAAATAAATTAAAATTACATCAACAGTCCTCTATTCCATTGAAAACGATAACAAACCGATGACAAGCAAACAAGATAAATGCAGAGATTATAATTTCAATGTTAAACATCGTGTAATACAACACCCTGATGTAAATTCATTACAGTTTCTGTTATATCTGTGTTAAAATTTCGTATGCATTGCATGTTTGGTGCACGCTTCAAGGTATTTCACTATATTTTAAGATATTTTCTGAAAATATAAGATAATTATTATTAGTTTTTATTATTCAAAACAACGACTGGTCTATCATCAGTTTGTTATTTCATTAAAATATATATAAATATAAAAGGGATCATAAGACGATGTTATTAAGAACTCATTCAAAATGAAAACCAATATATTTCATTCAAAATGAAAAAGATCTTCTCTTTTCAAGAGATATATTAAACATGTTTTTGTTTATTAAGTTTCTGTTTACTCAGAATTTTTCTTTTCATTCCAAGAAAATCATAAACAGGATGAGTTAGTCTGTTATATTACAGAACGTTCATCACAATTTAATTTCAAAACTTTTAAAGATATAAATATATTGAGTGCAATGCACTTCCTTTGCACTGATTTATATTCTGCAAGAGTTTTATGTATTTTCTTCTATGTTAGCACGAGAAAAAGGGAATTAAAATTCATGACCGGGATTTAATGTAAAATATTATAAAGGAAGTTAGTTCAAAGAACTTTGTTTTTCAATAAATATCAATAAATTCTCTTTTAAAGTTAATTTAAATCAATATTAACTGTAGAGCTTTGATGCTGCATCGTTACTTGATCGTTTTCATATTGAATTTTATAGACCTGTGTCCATGATTTGGTTACCTGGCATCAATTTAATGCATGTTTAAATCTTCTTTGAGTGATTTCAAATTAGAATCATAGGTTATGAGTAAAGTTGATTTTTTTTATTTCAATTTAATTGTCAATACCGTTCATCACAGTGAGCTTAAAATTTGTTGTAATGTTACAAGTAAAACAGTTTTAAGCATAAGGTAATGATAAATCTTGATTGAAAATTAATTGGTTATACAAGTCTGAAAACTTAAATTAATTTGTTTAATAGACAATAAATTGTTTTTCTTCCTCTTCTTTTTTGTTACATGCTTTTAAGCTTCAATCTTGTTTTTCTGTTGTAATTAAAGTTTACATTTCCTTTAGTTGAATTTTAATATATTTTAAAGAATTTGAAGATTTAATATGAAACAAAATGGTGATGTTTACTCTTAAAATTATATTTTTTCTAGGAAAATATGAAAATAAGACATTGTTAACAGTGAAAAATTTCTATGAAACTCTTCGAAGCATGACGAACACAGAGAAGGGATAAAATTGGGTTTCTTAATTTATTATCATCTAAAAAACAAACACACACACACATACATAAAATAATATTATAATGTTTATTCATTGATTGTACTTTTGGGACAAATAAAATAGCAGTTAAAATATTATTATTATTATTATAAAAGTCAATGTATTAGCATAAGTAGTATTCAACTCGTTATGATATGATAAAAAAAAACTTATTATATTGTTAGTGGAAAGCAAGGATGAAAAACACAATGAAAATTGTAGAGAAAGTGAGTGGTTTCATGTAAAAATTGGTGCCATTAAGAATGACAAATTACGAAAGAATTTTTTTCTTTATGATATAAAAAGAGCCTTTGGTGAATAAATTTGAGTTTTGATTTTTATTGACTTTAGTATACGAAAGCAAATGATAACTGCTTAAAAGTTTTTGCATAAATTTATATGATGTATCTATAATATTACAATAATATTATTTTATATCATAGTATGGAAAGGGATTCATTAGAAAAGAGAGAAAGTTAACCCTTTGACATGCAATGACCATGAAATCTTAAAAGGCATGTACAGGACAGTTTCTATTTCGTGATCTTGAGATCATCTTTAATGAACTGACAGGTTTCCGAAATTAAAAGGAAGCATATGGCATTGAAATGTGTCTTTGTTGTGGAAAATAAATTCACCGACCAATTTTTTCAGTTATATCTTGAACTGTACACTTTTGCATCATATTTTATAAACTTTGACTAGCTGCGGTTTTCCAAAACGATCATGAAAGCTGCTGAAAGGAAAGTGGATCGGTGACATCGAACAAGATCTAACAACCATGTAGAAATTTCCTACGAATTAAGAGAAATTCCTACGAATTAAGAGAAATTCCTACGATTTATCCGTATCTAGTCCCTAGTTTTCCAGTATATTTGAGTGCAAATGATTGCATTCGATCGAAATTTATATTTTATGGACAGCTTTTTCGATTTACATCGATATGACGAAGTTTTTAGCCTAAACCAAAAGACCTGGATTTTTTTGAATATAAATTCTTACTTATATGGGTTAGAAGGTGTTAAATTATTTTTTACAGATTTTTTGTTGTGATCCTTCATCCTTAAACAGATTGTCCTATATATTGGACATCAGGTCTCAAAGGTTGCAATTGTTTGTCCAATATATTGGACATTAGGACTCAAAGATTGTTGTTCAAAATATTGAAATTCAGTATTCAACGGATTTTGGTTTATAAATTCAATGAAAAAGCTTATAAAATTTATTCTATTTTAATATAAGGATATTAATTTACATCTTTTTATCGAAAAATATTTTTTTACTTCGGAATATGACTCGACAGTTGCAACCTTTGAGACCCGATGTCCAATATATTGGACAAACATATTTTCATTTTTATTTTTCTTTCCTGAATGATTTTCATTTAATTGTTGATTGACTCTTAAAATCTAAGGTTAAATGAATGTCCAAAAAAATCCACACTTAAATATTATTAGTTTTTGATATTTTTTTTGACCCATAAATTTACGTTACTTCAGTTTTTACGGAAATGACAGACATGACTGATAAGATTGCTTATTTACATTCTGATAGGCACCGTTATTTCGGGAGCCAATTTTTTTTGAGGAGACAAGATGTTAAGTGAAATATTGGCATCGGAATTTTTTTTTTAAAAACAAGGAAATATTTTTAAAAAATTCTTCAAAGTTTGTTTTATTGGACAAAGGACCGAAAGGGTTAATAGAGAATTCATTGCAATTCAAAGAAATCGAAGATTTCAACAGAGCATTTCCTTTTCACTCAGAGTAATAATGATAAAATTTAAATCCGATTTAAACCAAATTACTTCTCCTCAAAATTTCATACCTTGATAATACCATATAAGTAAATTAAAATTGAATAATGATTTAAAAATGTATTAAATATCCATTAGAGTAATGTAAATGACAGGTAATATCACATTATTAAACCACACAAAACAACAATACATGTAAATACATACTGCCACTTCAAATACATTTCAATCCATAAATGTGATGGTAAACATTTTGTGATCCATAACAACAATAATTACAATTATTTGAAATGGATGGGCGAATATTTTAATAATAATAATAATTATAATATCATCATTAATGTAAATTTACCAAAGTTTTCGAGAAAACGTGACATAAATATCATACACACAATTAATTGCATCCATCTAGAGTCAGTCAATATCAATATTTTATTACAAATTATGCAATACAATATTTAAAATGAATCAGATACGAACTGAACCAAATATAAATAAAGTACAAAATATATTTATTGAATGTTGAATAATTTGAGGGAATATTTGTTGTGGGTGTGTGTGTGTGTAATAATAATGTGTTGATGTTAAATAATGTGTGTATTTGTGATTTATGTGTTGATAAACAGACATGAAATGATGATGAAAATTGTCCCTTGTTTCCTTGCAACCAATTTATCTTTAAATAACGTGTCGAATGTTCATTTCAATGAATGTGGTACAAAAATAAGTGACATAGTGAAAATGTTATTAGTTTCAATTTATACAAATAGGGATATTTTGTATCGAGAAATCAAATAAGTGCATTTGTCATTAAATTTTGTCTGTATGTGTATCAATAAAATTTATAACTATTAGCACTTATTTATCCTCTTTGTGTGATGAAAATATGCTATTATGTGTTAAAATTGGGGACCATGGAAAATAATAATAAGATCCAACGACAATATGGTTTGTGCTTTACACACAAAACTTATCTTCATTATTCAACAATATTTTATTTGAATTGAACAGGAAGTCTATTGAATTTAATATTATGGATTATTTGTTCTGGACACAAATGGACAAATATACAATTTTTCCCTCACATGATATGTGGCATGTATAGAATTTTTATTGACACAAAAGAATTTAATGATGCGAATGGTAATAAAAGGAAATCATGTAAAATCTGGGAATGATATATTTTTTATTTATTATTTACTTGCAGAATGAATAATTTTTTGTGTGGGCGGTTTATTTGAATTTGAAATGGAAATTTTTGAATTTCATAAAAGAAATATAATGGAAATATTCTCCAATGAAATATATTTTTGTAGAGCTTCTGTTCGTTTTAACTCACAATGATCATCTCATTTACTTTTTATTGACACAACTGCTGTCTTTCTTGAATTCCATCGTTACTAAAGTCGTTAACTGAACAAACACTTTACAGTCTCATTAAATTTTTTTCCTAAAATTCATTAGAGAAGAAAAACATGAATTAAAATTTTCATTATGTATTTTTTATTTTTCAATTGTTTCTCGAGTGCATCACAATTGCAGTATAAAAAAACCTTGATTCAAAAAAAAAATATATAAATGTGTTGTTGCAACTACTGTTTTCTTAAATTATTATTATCCTTGCATTAACCTTTTTTGTTGTTGCTTGTCTTAAAATGAGAGCACGTGTATTATTTGTTATGCACTTGAACATTTTCTACTTATTTTTTGTTGTTAGATGTTACACTTGAGCATTATTCAAACATGTGCACACAAACACATATGAATATATGTGATGAGTCGTTGCCATCAGTTTCATTTAAAAGCAAACACTTAACAAGCCAAGAGGATGCTTAAGAAAATGTTTGTTGCATCCGGGGGAAGAAAAATGATAATAATAATCGTATAACGTTTTGCTTGATATGTTTTTTTTTTTAAATTTCTTTTTACTTAAAAAATGTGGCTTATTTCATATTATTTTAACGGAAATTGAATAAAAATAAGACCGGTTTGTGCTTTAAAATTAAAAAAAAAGTTAAATTGAATTGAATTTTGTATAAGGTTATTTGTTTTTCATGGTTAATCATAATGCAGTTTCAGTGATAGCAGATTTTTACTTGGATGCTTAGTTGATGATTTTTTCATTTTAAATTTATAACGTGCATTCTTGAGAAAAATAATAATAAAATAAATAAAAAGAAAAGCTAAAAACAATTTCCTTGATGGTTTAATAATTGTAAATTTTACGAACATAACATTTTCATTGTTTTCTGTATTCCATATGTTTGATGTTTTTTTTTTCTTTTTCCATTTAACGTACAGCGATAAAGAATTAGCTACCTAGATTCTTCAAGTAGGAATGAAAAAAACTATGCAAAGAAATGCTTTTCGTTGTATAGTTTTTTTTTGCTGTGTTGAGGCTAAAACAAAGAATGAAAAAGCGTGTATTTGAAGTTTTCTTAATGGTTTTTCTTTTTCGCGAAAAACATTTGAAAATAATGTACTTTACATAAATTTTTAGCTCCTATTGTTTTAAAAAGTATTTTAACTGCAATGAAAGAAAGAAAGAAAAGTTCAAGGTTCAGTTTTAAAAATAACTTTGATGAAGAAATTGAAAATAGTTCAATTTGAAGCCAAATTTAATCTCAAACTTCATGATTGTTTTATTAAATTAAATTGCAATTAAATTTTAATGAACTTTAAACTCATTTTATTAAAATTATTCATAGAAAAGTAAATAAAAAACTTCTATTTCCTAATTTAGACGATTAATTTACGTTTAGAAGTGAAACATCGCCTTTAATTCCCTGTTGACAAGAAAATTTCATAGTTCACGTAAAATGTGTGTATAAAAAAACAAATAAATTCCTTCCAAAATCCACAAAATAATGGACTAGCACAAAGTAATTTATATTACTCAAATAAATACAAAAAGACATAATCTTCCAATTATTACGATTATTATTATTATTTCCTATGACTAATCAAAAAAGTAGAATCTACGCGTTGTTTTTTTTATTGTAATCATGCTGTGTATAGATAAAAACTTGTCGTAAAAACATTTAACTAAAGGCTTTTGTAATCATATAATCCACTTTTCAAACTCATTTTCTTGTCTAACACTGCTGAACAATAGAAATCGTAGGCATCGGATTAACTTTACATAAAATCGTGTCCCGGAAAAACTTTTCATGCTTGATTACAATCAACATCATCATCGTCCTCGTCGTCGTTTTCCTCAAACTTTGTCAAATTATATTGTTTAGCCGTGACGACAACATTTTTTGTGTGTTTTGTTGTTGTTTTTGTTATCGTTTAGCATACCAAGTGATTATATCACTATAAAAAAAGTGTGTTAAATGTATTTAAAAGAAGTTAAACTAGAGATCAAGTAATTATAGCATTCATTAGTGTGTGCATCTATAAAATTCATTGAGCAACAAAAAAAACGTTTGAAAAATTAAGAAAAGAATAACAACAACTTTAATTACTTTGTTTTTTTTTTATAGTTATATTTTTATGAGTAGTGTGTAAGTGTACAAAAACGTTAATAGTTGGTTGTTTATCATTTTGTCGTACAATTAGAAGAAAAACTGTTTAAAAAGTAGAAGATGTCTCAGTTTGTTTTTCCTTTTTTTTCTATGTTTACAATTCTGTTTCATATAAAATTATTTTATTATTACTATAAACACTTTAAAAGACGTGCACAATTATGATTATAGCATACTAATAAGAGATGGAAAACTATGTTTTATCACGTTTCCTTACTATTATTACTTTTCAGTTGCACTGAAATAAGTCATTTTACTTTTATTAAACTTGTAAATGCAAATAAAAGAATTAAATTGTATTGAGGATTTGTAGATAGATGATTTTTAGAAGAGCTCCACCAAAAGAAACCAAAGCTATTTGTGAAAATTCTTCTTTTTTAATTAAAAAAAACGTCTTTGTTTTGAATGATTCTACGGAAGAACTTGATGTAGACATGAAGGCTTGGTGTGCTCCTCACTTGAAATTTGCAGGGCTATCTTCAGCGACAATCATTATATCATCCTCATTGTCATTTGAATTTGAGTTAATGGTGTTAATTATGGTATCTGAGGGCCTTTAATTGATTCTGAGCTGCTTCAATTTGACGGGATAGTTCTTGTTGTGCCTTGATTTCATTTTGTGTAGCTTCCAGGACTTTTCGGAGGGCTTTTTGTGCGTTCAATGTTGCTGTGGTTTCAGTTTGTTCATCTTCTTCGCTTGAGATCCTGGAATATAGGTTTGTGTTTGACCTCATGGCGTTAATTCGCCGCCTCGCTTCCGGGAAAGGGATATGCATATCCGTCTTGAGTTTGATCACCTCAACTTACGTTTCGTAAGAGTACCAAAGAAACCTACAATCGGGTTCAAGTTTATTGGCCTTGGTTCAGGTGAGGAAGATAGGCAAAGTGTTCTTGAAGTTAGTTGATAATTTAAAATTCCACTTTTAACTGTAATTATAATCATTAAAATGAGAAATTCTAAACATTGTGCCATTAGCTAAGACTGACCAATCAATTTGACCAATTTTAGAAAATGTAGCCTAAATCATGAGTCTAATATCCAAACTAATGAGCTATAAATAATCCTCACAAACTTGTGTGTCTAGCGAAAAAGCCCCACCTCGTTTCGATGAGCCTCTCGGGAGGTATGGATGGAAATCAGTGGCAGAGTGTCAGAGTGAATGGCGGGCAAACCGATCAAGTCTACCCATTCCTAACTAAAATCACGCCACAATGAAGTTCAAAGCGCACGATAATCAAGAATTTTCTTATATACATTTTCAACTAACTGTGCGAAAAATCTCTCTGAAAATTATAACAGTCGTTATTTCTATTGATGTTCTTATTATTGTAAATTCATGTTGAAGATGATTTGCTATTTTCCAATAAAAAAAAAGTAACACACAAAAAAAGAAAACAAAAAGTAAAGAAACTTTTGTATATGATATGAATTTAATCAACGTACTCATTATCTGAGATTTGTTGAGAAAAAAAACACCTTTCATCATTTTCTTATTAACTTAAGTTTTTTTTCATGATACAAGTAATTTTGTTGATTCTGAACAAGATTAATAATATGTAGGAAAAAAATAGTCATAACACAACGTCCAATAAGCAAAAAAAAAAAATAATGTTGCAAAAAAGTGTTTTTTTCTAATTATGTATCACATTCATTTTTTTTTGAGAAACCTGCTTTGTTTGGTCGAGTTTCATAATTATGTTTGATTTTTTTTCTAAATCATTCTTAATTTTTGTTCTCATTTCAATCCAATAATGAAAAAAATAAGCAAATTACAACAAGACCAACCCTAATTGTTTTTCCTGCTGAATTCAACATAAATTGCAAAAATAACTTCATACCATAATTTAATTTATTAGATTTATTTCTTGATCAAATTATATGAAATTCCATTTCCGTAGAGTCCTTAACGATGTATTTTCTTTTTTTCATTCACTTACTTATCAACTAATGGTCATATCTTGTAATGGTTGACGAACATTTCATAAATCATAAGCTCGCTTACTCAATTAACCTCTTGTTTCAACTTTAACATGTATAAAATAAATGGGTGCCGTTTTTGTCTTGCATTCATCAGTTCAAGCAAAGCAAAAAAAAAAAATGTGTTTCGTTCCTAGCTTCATG
The DNA here is from genome assembly GCA_900002565.1 of Culicoides sonorensis. NCBI lineage: Eukaryota > Metazoa > Arthropoda > Insecta > Diptera > Ceratopogonidae > Culicoides > Culicoides sonorensis. Next base: position 433,345 of record LN483418.1, read on the forward strand.
GTCTGAGACAAAATCATTTATCATATGTATCTCCCTTTTGTTCTATGTTACGGTAAATATGTACAAGGTACGTGTGTCAAACAGCAATTTTTTAGTGTCATAAAATAGTTATATCATTAATAATAATAATAATTTTATTGTAAAGCTCGAAATGGACTTTTATTTTTTATACTGCGTGTTATTAAAATATGAAATTAGTACCAACTTAAAAAAGAGCAATTCTTGAGGCGTTCAATTGAAGAAATGTTCATCTCAAGTTTATTCGTCACATAATTTTGACTGTCGTTTATGAGTCTTTTAATATTAAATGGAAGCTAGTACTGACTGCACGTCATTTATGGGAATTTTAACATGTAATGCGAAAAAAAAACTGAAAATTTTTTGCTTACAATGAAAGAAACAAGATGTACAAACATTTTAATGTAATCAAAAAAGTTTTTTCATAAACTAAATGATATTGACATAAGTTTTATATTTTATTCTAATTTTAATTTAACTTGTAGTTACAAAGAGATGAATTGTAGTAATGTATTTCAATGCAACTTGACAAAAAAACTTTATTTTTTAAGAAAATGTATATTTGGGTCGTGTTATGAAGAGCATTTAGCAAAAAAAATTGAAGACTTTGTTGAAGGATCTCAAATTGATAAGATTTAGGAGTAAGCAAAGCCACAGAACAGAGCTATTTTCAATCTATGGAACTCGGCCTTCTGTGGTTTAAGGGCTTTTTCGTTTCAAGATTTCCCTCATTTTTGATTTTCCAAAGATTGCCATAAAAAATCCGTATATGCTTTAATGAAACATTTAAAAAAAATTGCATGCCTAAAATTGGACAAGTTGTTAGCACGTAATTGTAATGAAGTAAAAAAAAAAAATAAATTGTAATTTCATATGAAAGATTTAATAACTTGCAGGTTTATGTATTTTTACTAAGTCAAATTTTTTATGACATCGCATAAAATGTAATTTTTTGCATGCATTTATGAGATGACATGCCAGATCGTAAAATAAGTTCAAAATTAACAGATAATTGTGATAATAAAGAAAAAATAAATAGAACTGGATTAGAACTTATGTTATGAGAATATGACTTTTTATATTTCCACTGACTAAAAGTTAACAGTTCAACTTTTGAGTTAAACAAACACAAGTATAAAAATATAAAATAAAGATATAAAACTTTACTACAACAACATTCCATTTTCTTCTCTTCTTACTTTAATACTTCAGAGTAATTCATTTCTTGTTTTAGTACATTTTGGTGTTTTTCAGTTTGATATGTGAATCCTGTTGTTATTGTTGTAATGTAACTTTCAAGACAATTTCATGACAAAACTTTTACTATTTTGTTGTGTAATAATAGAAAGATAGACGCGATACACAATTCAATGGTTTGTTGCAACAACAAAAAAAAAAAAAATGTTTAAAACAAAAACGTATTATAACTATTTTCATCCTGTTGCCATGATTGAACGAAAATTTTAATTTAAACTTTTTCAAATATAAGAACATGAGATTGAAGTTCGTTGTTATTGTATATATTGAAATGTCAGAAGAAGTAAAAGCATAAACTGATATTGAATGGATGAAAGTTGGATGGTTGATCCACTAGTACCATTTAATTTGAAAATTTAATGGTGGATGTTGCTACGTGTCAGTTAATCAAGTGAAACTTTTGATGATTAGCATACTGTGAAGTTAAAATAAGAGGAAGAACATGATCAATTAATGTTCAATTGTGAAGATAACTGAAACAAGGTATCACTTTTCAATTTCATATCCTAGGAATATAAAAAAAATAATTGATTACACTGAAATGTTAGTCATCAACAACCGTATCCAACGAAGCGGCATTTAAATTTTCATACCTATTAAGTGCCAGACATTTTTATGCGGAAAAAAATTGTTAAAATTAACACATATTTCATTAAAATTTTATTAAAAAACGAATCATTAAAATGAAACCTATAAAATGAGCACCGTAGTTTGATGTCGGATGAAAAATACAATAAAATTATGTTTAAACATTATTTTTATGAGAAGATAATGATGATATAGCTCATGAAACCATTTAAACATGTACATGAAAAGGGGTTACATACAGTGATTTTTTTTTATCAGATCATAAACAGAGACAAACATACCCCGTACATATAATTAAATCATGAGAAGCCTTAAGGGTGATGATATAAAATGAATAGGAAAACTGCTTTTGTGATGACGATGATGATGATGATTATAAATTTAATATTAATTATTATATTTTCACATGTGAGTGTGTGTGTGAGCAATAAAAATTTTTCATTCTAAATAATTTTAATAATAAAAATAATCATAATGATAAAATTTTTATGGCTGCCTTTGCCTTTTTTGCACCGAGTTATAAGCAGAAAAACAATCACCATTTATTTAATATCTCATTTCAACTTAAATTATTAATTTTAACATAGAAATGAGTATCATTATGAGCATTAAAAAGGTATTTAAATAATTTTTGATGAAAATATCTCAACACTGAGCTGCATTTGATTGCTTCACATTATTCTCCATTTACTTATAAAATATATTTTCTTTTCAAAGAGATGCTATGATGTGGCATTATCATTAACAGCCAACCATAAATGTGGTCCCAGTGTGGGGAATTAGAAATTCAACGATTTTTCCATGTTGCAACCATTTAAATGAGTTTTTAATGAAAATGATCATGATTAAAAGAACAATGAGTGAATGTTTAATGAGAAAAAGACTTGTTGAAGAATGGAATTAAAATAAAATAGAAAAAAAGTTAATGAATGTATTGAAATGGGAGAGTCAAGTGATATGAACTTCGATTTATTTTTTATTATGGGAATTTGAATTGAAAATTGAAATGAAAAATTAAAAAGTTATTCATCCAATAATTTTTCATTTCATTGAATTTTTTCACTTATTACACTTGGAAAATGAAATGAAGAGGCAGAGGGACAGTTAGAGAGAGAAGAAAAGGAAGAAAAAGAGAGACAGAGTGATAGAAAAAGAGAAAGTTAAAGAGTTAAAAAAAATATTTGAATATTGAAATAGTAACACAGAGAAGAAGAAAATAGAGAGAGAGAGAGAGTCACAGAAAATGAGAGGAAAAGAGAAACGAGAAGAAGAGAGATGAAGTTAAGAATAAAAAGAAAGTGAGAGAGAAGAAAAGAGAAGGAGAAGAAAAGTGAGAGAGAAGAAAAGAGTGTGAGAAGAAAAGGGAGTCACAGCACCGTAGAAGAAAAGAGGAGAGACAAGATGAGAGAGAGAGAGTCTTTTTTTCAGTTTATTACTATGCAACTAATAAAAAATTAATCTATCATCTAAATCATACGTCATTAAAATGAGAATCCATTTTCAACAAAAAAAGTTTAAAGGAAGGAATAAAGGAACTTATAACAAAAATTCTTTCTAAGTTTAATTAAATTCCTTTTAATATCTCAAACTACATATTCCCATTATTCTCAATCTATTGTCATTGTAAGTGAAAATTATTGTGAAAAACATAAAGAAATGACGGTATTTAACACACTCATATCAAGCCAAAGGACATTACAAAAGATATTTTAAAACAAAGATCTATAATATAAAGAACCTGCATCACAAAAAAAAATCATTCTTATTATTATCTTATTCGAAAAGAAAAAAGCCTTAAATAAAAGAATATCTATAAATTCATCTAATTTTCCATTCAAAACACATTTTCGCATAAAACATATTATATCAACGAAGACAGTTTTTCGTGCCATTTACTATGTGTATATGGAAATGCAATTGGAATTCAATAAATCATCTTTTTGTATTCTAAAAAGAAAATGATGACAAAAAACGACGAGTATATGGCTTGTGACAACGTCGCTTAGAATATGCAACTATCATTTTATATGAATTTTCCTTTTTTATTTACGACTTTTCTCATAATCATTTCATGTCTTACATAGTTTAGTTTATCGTACCATTTATATTTTAAGTGCATTTCGTAAGAAAAAATGCACTATTGCAGACGGTTTGTCCGCCGTAAGTCTGTTTTATCCATAAGGCCGGAATGGTCCATCGGTGTGAGGTAAAGTTTTTTTGTTAGATAGAGGAAGTCATAAGAATGATTTTAAACTCATTAGTTTTGAGATTTGGTTCATGGATTGGGCTCTAGAGCCTCGAAAGCCTGAAAAACCGTTAAAAACGGTTAAATTTTTTAAAATTTAGATAATTTGTTTTGTTGGATGGAGAAGTTTCTTAATATAAACTTTAACTCATTGGCTCTGGGATTAGGCCCAGGGTAAGGGCTCAGAGATTGGGCTCCAGAGTCTGGAAACGGTCAAAAGCCCAAAATGTCCGATTTTTCCAAAGCCTTTCAAAATGGCAGATTTTTTTCAAAAATTTTCAAAATGGCGGTTATTTTCAAAATGGCAGTTATTTTAATAAAAGTTCAAAATGGTTTTTTGTCACTATATTTACATTTATTCATATATATTTTTTATTTTAAACTTAATTTTATTCAATAAATCGAGTCCCATTGAAATGCACTTTTCTAATCCGCTCAGTGGTTAGAATTACTCATTTTTACTTTTATACAGGTAACTTACAATGCTGTTTTTGTTCGTGAGAAGTATTTGAATTATTTTCTTAAGTTGGAGTGAAAAATATAAGCGATTCATTGATAAAAGATCAAACTAGAATGAATAGCGATGTCATAAAGTGTGCTGTTAATAACAGTCAAGTAATAATAAAAGGGTTACCTGTCATGTAAAAGCTCATGTAAGAAATTCATTTTATCATGTGTGTGTGTGCTTTGCATGCTAAATAACAAGATAATGTTTTTTTTTCATCTTAAATTCACATTGTAATACATTTGAAACAGAAAATTTATGTCATTTCAATATTTCTTGACATTGAACAAATCCACTGGCAAAATTTGTCTGTGAATTTCAACTCATTCGACCTGAGGCAATGTGAATTTAAAATAGAATTCTCTCAAAATTAATTAATTTAATTGCAATTGACAAATTTTCGTTTAATATAATTAATAATCAAACACATTCCATTATCTATGACATATTTTGAGGCAAAATTAATGTTATGAAATGTAACGAACATAATTTCTTTAAAATTAGAAATCTTATGAGTAATATAGTCCTCTAGTAATATAATGATAAAATTCAATATTAATTTCAACTTTTTTAATATCCAGGCCAACACAAATAAAAAAGTAATAATAAAAAATATTATTATGAAACACTTGATATAAAAATTCTGAGTTGACGATGATGTCAATAAAACAATCTGTATCAATTGAGTTGTAAAACAAAGAAATAAACAATGCATTACTCGGAATGCAATCAAGAAAAATTACGTCTAAAGAACAATGGAAAGTAAGATTTAATAAGGATTTTCGGTACTTTCATGCTTTGACTTAACAAAGAAAAATATCTAAGACAACAAAAAAATGAAAAAAAAGTGAATAATAGAAAAATATCGTATTTTTCACATTTTTATTCTGCTGATTCTTATTATTGTTGTGAGTTTCACTGAAAATAATGATGTTTTGTATAGTTTAATGATGATAAAAATAAGTTAAAATGAAATCGTATCGGAATCTGCAATTATTTAAAGAAAAAAACCGAACAAGGTTTGGATTGGATCGATAAAAAACGATTCCAGCGATTCATTTAATAAAATCTCAGATCTTAATTTTAATTTTAAAAGAAAAAGAAATAGAATGATGACCATCTGTCTTGCAATACGACACAAAAAAGGCCACATTTGTTCAAATTCATTGTATTTACAGTCATTCGAATAGTAAACCTTGATTTTTTTTCTTCACTTGTTGGTTCTTATTCAAGTGCTATTTTTATTCATTTAAATGTATATAATCAGAAAATAAATATACTTTGTATTCATTCTTTTATCTACTACATAAACTATCCAATTTCAATATTTTAAAAGCATTTGCATAGCATAAATTATACATTTATATGAAAGCAATCTTATACAACTTCATCCCTTCCTATAAGAGATTTAGAAAGGAGAAGAGAAAAAAATCTTATTTACATTTCTTCATCTTTTAAACAAATCGTCTCATATTGTATTGCATTAAAAAAAAATAAGATGCATTGCAGCCACAGGATGGTTGGAGAAGGAAAAAAATAGAAATAAAAGCTGATATGAATAATTCATGTTTGTTGAAGATAATAAGGAGTTGTAGACTGAAATTGAAGACGACGAAATTTTAAAGTGCATAATAAATATAGAAAAAAAAAGAAATAGGAATGAAAAAAATTAAATAAAAATAAAGAAATTTGATCATACGCTAAAATCACGAATAAAAAGAAACATTGTGAAGTATTTATTTTCCAGATTCAATCTTGACATCAACAGGGAGGTAAAATGCATTCATAGATATGTGTGTGCACTTTTTTGTGATGGACGTCAAATAAACAGAAGATGAAAAAAAAATATAATTCATTATACTTATCTTTCTCTTATCTCGTTCGTGCTATTTTTTTAATTTAAATAAAAGCATTATTTTAAATTTTAAAAGTTAAATAATAAGACGATTAAATTATTTTACAGAGCTTTATTTTACTTTAACTGTGATAATAAAAACGTGAATCGTGAATTGCAATCTTCAGCGCATTTTAGTATATACTCGACATGGACATGGACAAACACGGATTTATAGACGTTCACAAAGAGTTTTCAATACATTTTCTTATAGGTGACACGGACAGACAAAACGAGAGCGCATTTTTCATAAATCGACAGGAAATGTGCTTGTAAAATCATGCATTTTACTTAATGTTACTTTTCATTGTAAATATGATGAAAAATAATGAGAAATTCATCTTAAAAAAACTCTTAATGCAAAGTTTTTAATTGTGTAAGTGCTTGAGTGCCTGAGTAAATATCTGTAAGGTCTTTTTCAATGAAATCGTGATTTTCATTAAGGTTTCTGCACTCGAGTCAGCATAAAATTAGAAAAGGTTGGGAGTCAAATTTGCATTTTCTTTCATTGCATTTTCTTTAATTTTACAAGACATTCGAATAATGCAAGACCGCTGATAAAAAAATTAAGAGGATAAAAAATTAAGTTTGCTGCTTAAATCAGAGTTCATCTCATCAAGCAAGGCATTACGTAACATGACCTTCAATGAATTTATTTAATCTTAAAGTTTAGCCATAACTAAAAATCACACTTTAAACAAATTTGCTTTACCCAAATTAAATTTAATTTTTCATATCTTTATCATAAAAGTACACACATCACACGACCTTTATTAATTCTGCGAAATTTCTATTTATTTTAACAATAATTATAATAAACATAAACCGAAATTGTCCCTTTTCTTGAATAAATATTAAACATAAGTGTGTGTTTGTGTGTGAGTGTTTGTATGTATGGAAACATTGTTGTCCCTTTTACAATTAGTATTTTGTGTTTTATTTGAGGACACATGATAAAGTTTGGATTAAATAATCACAAAAACAAATATTCACACACTTAAGATAAATTCTCTTAATATGATACAATTAACTAATTATTTGTGTAAATAGTTGAAATGACAATAAAGATAATAATAATAATAATAATATGAGCAAATTAATAGCTGAAAATTATTTAATAAATTGTGAAATTCAAGCTTAAATGGAAGGAAACTTTTAAATTTATTATGAAGTTAACTGTTCATAAATCATCTGTTTCTTGGTTTTCCATTAAGAAAATCTTATTTATTAAATGAATTTTATTTAAAATTTGCGAGTATTCGTTATGACTGACATTAAGCCTACTTTTATAACAATCTATCTTTGTATGTGTGTGTGTGTGTATTTGCATTTTCATTTCACATATCTTGCATATTATCCTCATCATCTCTTCTTTTTACTTACATTTATTATTCATATTGTATTTGCAAATCATACAAAATATATATTAAATTATCACATCATCCTCAAGGCATTTATAAACAGATAAATATAAAAGTTTTTCTGTTGAGTTATATGATAAAATGAAACGTTTTCTTAACAGAGCCATTTCCATTCAATTTATATCTGAGAGAAATTTTTCTTCAAGTTACTGACATAATTTTGATTAAACTCACTGTTTTAAATTTCATATAATCTAGAGAAAAGTCTTATGTTTATCATATATTTTTAACATCCTGCCTCACATTCTGTATACAAGATTATTAATTTTATTGTTATAACGTCTTAAGCACACATACATACATGAGTTTAAATATCCTGAGAATTATATAAACAAAAAAAATTGTAATACGAAGAGAAAAGCATCACATCATCCATTAAATAAAAAAGATATGTCTAAAGAAAATTTTATATGTAATACAGAAACACACTTAACTGCCATATAAATGTCAAATAAAAGTATATTATTATTATTTTAATATTCAAAACTGTTTATTTTTCGAAAGATATTTCTCTTCTTGAAAATTAAATAGAAGCTTTATTAATAACAATACAATAATGGAAAATGATGTTGAAAACCATTTCCGCTGTGTGGTTAGTGCAGAATTGTCTTGGTGCTGAATTTGTACTGAAATGTTCTGTCAAAAAATTTTCCCTACCACAACACAACAAATATTTAGGCATCAAAATAACAAGAAGAATACCAACAAATGTCGGATTGTTGGGATTCATAAAATATTATGACTGATGTGATAAAATAATTGTCATGACAATTCTTTACTTTACAATACATTACAGAAAGCATAAATGAATAACGAGGATGAAGGTTAAAGAGTTATCCATCAAAAACTTTGGTGACAGTTATTGTATTTTTTTTTTGTGAACCCCTTTCTTTTCATTTTGGGAGCAATGAAGCTTTCGTCAACTTTTTTTTAAATTACGAAGGACTGTGTTGAAATTTTATACGATTTAAATAAGTTCTAACACATATTTAAGACAGAAAAGAAAATTCTCTGAAAATTTCCATAGAATCGTTCAAGCTTATCTTCTTATTGATTTTCATTATTTTTTTGATCGGAATTATGCCAATTGCTTGAAAATAAATATATCTCGACAACTTTTTCGTTTAAGACCCAAAAGTAAGATATAAAGGGAAATTTCAAAGGAAATTATTTAATGTGAAATCTTAAAAATTTTTACGAGCGATTTAACTCATTCGCGTCATCCGTTGCGTCAACGCAACACCTATTTAAGGTCACTTTTCACGTTCAAATTAAAAAATTTCTTTGTCAATATTTTTTAGAATCTTAATTTAAGATATTTTGTATCAAACAGTTGAATCGTTTTTGAATTTAAACCAAAAACTAAAAAATTATGAGCTAAAATTTTAAGGAAAGTCGCGTTTTTTTGATTCTCGTACAAGATTTCTGTATGTATTTGTGTAGCACTTATACGTATTTTATTTTGGCTCTCCTGTAAAATTTTTATATGAAACCTGAAATTTTCATCGAAGAGAAAAGTATTCACTTTTACCTAAAGAATAAATCTTAGAAGAACTTTTTGTTCAAAACTCAATATTTCTAGGAGCGGCGTCGAATGAGTTAAAATTTCCTCTTTTCTTCAGGTTTTGTTCCAATTTTTATATTTTCAAAAAATTTGATACAATCTGAAGAAAAGAGAAAATTTTAAGGGAAATTTATGTAAGGCGTCGCCTTAAAAATCATAGGAAATTTCAACACGGTAATAAATCCAATTTTTTGTTGCAAACTTCACACTCATTTAAAACTCCTTTAAAACCATTTAAAATAATAAAATTTTCTCTCAAGGTTTATACAGTTGACTTACAAACAGCTGACATC